>JALMGF010000010.1:29522500-29650000 GCA_023333645.1 Sceloporus occidentalis | reverse complement strand
AAAACCCTGGTCGACTTATACACGGGTCAATGTAAGTACTGTACTATATATAGTACAGTGTGTGTGTGTGTATGTGTGTGTGTATGTGTATATATATATATATATATATATATATGGAGCTATCCCCTTTCTCTGAATAAAAGGCAAGAGCTTAGTCCATCCTGGGAGCACCAAAAAGAAGCATGGATCCCCTCTATTCTTTTATAAATCCAGCCTTTAGCACAAACAGTTATGTCTGCCAGAATTTTCTAAGTTCTTTGACATCATTTTCCTTTGCATCATCCTTTACAACCTTTGTTACATGCCCCTAAATTTTACCCTCGACTTACCCTTGACTCTTTTCAAATCAGTTAGGGACAAGTATGAGTACCATTGTGGCTAATGATGTGACTGGACTAAAGCTCAACGCATGTTAATCTGTCAGTGTACTCAGGAAAGGAAAGTCAGAAGCTGCACAATGCGTATTATAGCAATGTGGAGTGCGAGGAGCATGAATCAATGGAAACTAGATGTAGTAAAGCAAGAAATGGAATGTATAAACATTGCAGTGTTTGGGATGTGTGTGCTAAAGTGGAGAGAAATGGGACATTTTGAGTCAGAGAATCCCTGGATAAAAAATGAAGCAGGAGAGTAACTGATTGAATTTTGCAAGGCCAACAGTTTGTTCATCAGAAACATATTCTTCAAGCAATGAAAGAGCTGACTATATGTATTGCTATCGCCAATAGAGAAATCAAAGAGAGTATATAATTGAAAGCAAAAGATGGCGAAATCCCATTAAAAAGTAATGAAATGGGTGTCCCCCAACATTTGATTGTACTGAAGCATAGCCTGTACTCAGGATAGAGGCTACTGTTCAAACAGAATACGGAGAAGCTGAATGGTTTCCAGTTGGCAAGGAGGTCAGGCAAGGTTGCCTTTTATTCCTCTATCTCTTGTTCACCAAACATATAATTCATAAAATAGGGTTAGACTCTGTTATCCAATGAATAGGTGGGAGGATGGGGGGGGGGGCATTAACTGTTAGCATTGCTTCAAATATTGGGGAAATTAGCTTTGCAAGACCTTTGATAACCTTTGGACCATTTGCACCAGTGTGTACCAGTACTCCCTGTTTTGGGTGAATTAAGAAGGTTTTACAGTGGACCCTTTGTATACATGGAGGATCCATTTCGGACCCCCCCTTACATATGGGAAAAACGTGGGATCTCATGTCCCATTGTTTGCTATGGCTACATGAGCACCATGAGCGCGCCAGGAGTTCATGTGACATTTTAATGCCTGGGGCTTGCTGTCTACATGAGCTTGAGTCCACAGATGGTAAGTCGGCATATGGGGTGGGTACACTATATTTAGAAAAGTGTAGAGTGCAATCACACTCGCAAGACAGCAATCCAAACAGGAATACAGCATACAGATTTAACTGAAATGGAAATATGAAAAGGGGATAGTGGAGTTTTAGGGGTTTGCAGCAGGATTATAATGACCTGTCTGATGGGAAGACCATGGAAAGTTGGAGTGGTTCAGACTGGGAGGACTGAGAGCGACACAGAATATACACAGAGTGTTGGTGGGTGTGCAGCAGTGTGTGCAGATGTTAGGTTTTGAAACCATAGTTATATCTTAAACTAGCCCTAGCTGATGGGATATATGGTCAGGTAATAAAGGCTGAATGTCTTTGTCCCAGGATTTGATGATGGGATTCTAGACTGGTTGATGGCTTTAACGTTAGTTTAACTAAAACAGTGGTTGGATCAGGACATCCCTCGGATGGATGGATGGATGGATGGATGGATGGGGAAGCTAGGCTAAGGACACAACAGGGAGTAGGCAGAGAAAGGTTGGCTTACTGCTTTGGGTGTAAAGAGATATTTTGTCTCTAGTTTCTAGAGGAAATGCAGATTATTTGGGAGAAGGAAGGAGCACTTTAGATTCGGTTGTTTGGTTTACCTGGATGTATATATTAAGTGGCTTTACTGCCACCGAGTGGCGGAAACATCTCATGGACAATCAATGCAATTTGTTGTCTTAGGCTGCTACCCCGCTGCAGAAGTATGCAATTTTGATACGCCCGTCTTTTCTCTGCACTTTAGATTATTTAACGTATATTTGTAGAAATTAATTTTGCTCTCCCCCATGAAGAAGAAGAAGAAGAAGAAATAGGGCAGGATGCATATTGAAAGTGTGATGAAATATATTATTTTAGAAATGAGTAAGTGGAAACTAATTCTGCCAGAGTCCCATTCAGAATGTTTTCAGAAAGCTCTTTGAATTTTCATATGGCATTGCATGGCCCCAATGCTTTCCTCACTGTATTCACTGTGGCTAGTTTCCTCCTTTTCTTTGCAAGCTCTGCTATTTTGCTTCCATAGGCAGCGATTTGTAATGGAGGACTGGTGATAGCTTGAAAGGGAGGGCAAATCTTTGGGACTTATGTAGCAAAAGTTCATAAAGAACTGTAGTTTGAATATTCCTCTGGATCCGGACCAAGCCCATATACCTTAGGTAACTATAAGTTTGAGGCATTTATTTGTCAGGATCACTTTGTTGGTTAGGGTTTCACATGTTACCAAAAAAGTCACTCTGTTTGTACCTTCTTCCTATCTAGGTAACTTTGGAGAAATTTTTGTTTCTTGGAGGTAACTTTGGAGAAATTTTTTCTTGGTGTTAAATGTTAAATTCTTGAGCCTAGCTGAAGTTTGAAAGGGTCCTTTTTTTGGCAAGGGAGAATAAAAGAGCTTGTTTCCAAATGAAGGTGTGTATGTTATGTTGAGGTTTTAAAGCAGATCATTATATGGGTCATTATATGGAGGGTCAGTTTAGGTTAAATTGTACTCAATGAAGGGAATGTATTTTCAACCTTAGAAAGTAAGATAATATAATTTAAGACACTTACAGGACTGTATGATGGGAAAAAGGGAAAGAAATTTCTGGATATGTATTTGATATGAAAGAGATGACCAGCGTTTTACGTTAGGAAGTCTTTATTTTATAGTGTAGATGTTGTATTGTTTGTATGTTTATTTGTCTTATGTTTTATTTGCCGATTTGTTGATGTCATGAATGATATTTGTAAGTTTTTATTAACGTTAATAAAGTATTTTTAAAAAAACATTCTTCCAAGTCGTCTTTCCAGCATTAGTTTAAACGGAAATTACAGCATGCTTTCATAAATCAACAGTCTTAAACATCAGTCTTTGGGTTTTTTTAATTAAAATTTATTAACACATTCTAAAATAAAACATGACAACAAACAGTACACCAAAACAACAATAAATGCAGGCAACAACCCAGATGAGGCCCTGAAATTATAGATAAAAGGTGTATTCAGGGATCCTGAAAGACATCTTTCCATAAAAATGTAGCTAAAATTGGGGGATGTCTAGAGACTAAGAACTTTATCACACTGGGGTTAAAACGTTCCCCAGTGTGTTCTAACAGGGGTGAGCGGGGGCGCGCACGGAACGTGATGGGGCCCAGAACGCGACTTTACCGCACGGGGGAACGCTGCCGCCGCCGCACATTCCCATCGCGTTCCAATCCAGTTCCAGAGGGCACCATTTCTGGGAACTGTTTGAAAGCGTTCCTAGAAATGGCACCCTCTGGAACTGGATTGGAACGCGATGGGAACACGCGGCGGCATTGGCGTTCCCCTGTGTGGTAAAGTCACGTTCTGGGCTCATCGCGTTCCGTACACACCCCCGCTTGCCCCCGTTAGAACGCACTGGGGAATGTTTTAACCCCAGTGCGATAAAGTTCTTCTTGCTGGATGTATTCAGTAAATGGGTGCCAAATCTCATGAAAGGTCAATCCAGTGTATCCAGAGCTATTATCTGCCATTTCCTCCATTAACCACAAGCCCCAGAGTCTAGCCCAGCATCCTGCAATAGTCAACTTCCCAGTTTTCCAGTTCTTGGCTATCTCAAGCCTGGCAACAGCCAGAAGCAAACTGATAAGTTCTTTATGCTGCAGGGCTTTATTTTCATTCATCAGAGTGTTTGTAAGCTAGCAGCAGGGACGTAGCTAGGATTTTAGGAAGGGGGGGTCCAGACTAAGTGCCACCATTATAATGGGGCTTGGGTGCGGTGGCGCAGCAGCACACACCATTCATTTTTTTAATGGAAGGGGGAGTCCGGACCCCAAGATCCCCCCCCTTGGCTACGTCCCTGCTAGCACCAAGCCAGTTAGCATGCCTTCCAGCTATACAGCCATCCCTTCTTCCATCCCTTCCTTCTTGCTACTAACATGTCCTGTTCTTGACTCCCCCAGTCTCCAAACTTTAGAGCACCACCAGTAGAAATATAATATTGCGACGAAATGGATTTGGACTGCAGTTTCACTTTTCATTTCCCTTTCCTTTCATTCTTTCAAAGGTCATTGGACAGAAAGCCCCAGAGACCTGTATTAGGAAAGTCGCGGACCCTTCCAAGCATCCCACAGTCTCCTGTTATCAGCCGGGTTCCTCTTCTAGATTCAAAGTTGTACCGGAAAGAAATGCCGGAACAGAAGCAACACAGGAATCACTCTGCTCCCGAATACGAGAAAGTGTGCACAGTACCCTCTACTGGTAAGTTTCAGTCAATGGAAGTAGTACTGCATCCTTTTCTTTCATTTGTATCAATTCAATTGATAGCTTGGACTTTATCACAAAGGGAAAATTGGGGGTTTAAACTGTCATTATCCCATGAAAGTTGTGTGATTGCACTGAAGACTTTCGCACAACATCGCAATTAAATCCTGTAAATTGTTTATTGTTGGTTATTACCTGGTTATTGCTGGGATAAATCCTCTTTAATCGCGATGTGTGTGAAAATCTTCCTGCGATCATACACCTTTCCCACATAATGACAGTTTAAACCCCTGATTTCTCCCCATGAGATAAACTCCCTTTTCAGGGGCTTCAGAAGAACTTCATGACTGTTTATGTGTAATCTTTCCTAGAAATTACTTTTAAAAAGATATGCTTATAGCTTCTTCTTACAGCTGTGATGTTTGCCCCATGTTCAGGTTTATTTATTTATGAACTCATTTAATTTTAAATTGCCTTTCAGTATTAATTATCTTCCCTAGGCAGTTTTGTTACACCGCCTTGAGCATATATCAGCTCTTAAATGATATCGAGCACTTAAATAACGAGGCAATGTATAGTTAGTAAAGAACTACAAAATAATACTCCTGATCCGCAGGACTGAAATACTGGTAATTAAAAAAATGGGCGAAAGTGATGAGAACTTCAATTAATTGTATTCTTTGGGAATATACTGTCAACCCTCCATATCCACTAATTTTTTATCCACGGATTCAAGCATCCACAGCTTCAGAATATTCCCCCCAAAAGTATAAATTCCCAATAGCAAACCTTGATTTTGCCATGTTATATAAGGGACACCATTTTGCTATGCCATTGTATTTAATGAGACTTGAACATCCACGGATTTTGGTATCCACAAGAGGTCCTGGAACCAAACCTCAGCGGATACTAAGGGCCCACTGTATGAATCCCAAAAAGCAAACTTTCATTTTGACATTTTATATAAGGGACACCATTTTACTATGCCATTGTTTTTAATGGGGCTTGACCATCCATAGATTTTGTTATCCACAAGGGGTTATCCACAAAACCCAGTCAAGGGCCCACTGTATAGTCAAGAAATGTGAATTTGATTTTCTTGTGACTGAACCACTGACTTTGGTTCCTCATGTTATGGTTGTAGCTCCTTCCTTTCTCTTTCCTTCTTGTCCTTCCAGGAGAGGCATGGCAGCTGGAAGATGACTGTATTGAATCTGTGAGGGACTCTGCTTTTCAGCCAAGGCTGTGCACTGCAATGAATGAGGCACCTTTCAGGTCACCGAGAACGCACTCTTTCTACATGAGGAAAAGTATTTCAGTCGACAACCACCTGGGTTCTCTCAGCTATTCGATCCACACTCCAGACAACAAGGCAGACCAAGTCAAAACCAAACTCCGGAGACAGTTTGTGAGTACCTACAGCTGTATCTCAAGCCAGTCATCTTCTCGGATTCAAAATGTTTAAGCCTATACCTGTTTTCAGAATTTGGATCACTGTGTTCTTCCCTCAGAGCAACATGCATTCTTTATAATCTGAAACTGATGTTTTTTTCCTCTTATGGCAAAATGGCACCATTTAAAGTACTGAATCCGTTATCCATCAGGTATTTCAAATCACCATGTAGCTTCTCAAACCATATTATTAAAGCTGAAGGATATAGCTTTTGCATCCTAGATATTACCCTGCTTGGGTCAGTAAGGATGTACCCAGCATGCATATATACATCAAATGAATATATCTTTCACCTTTGCAATGTGTAGCTTAAACTCAGTCATTGCCAGAAGTAAGAAATGGGTTTCCTGCTTTTCCTATTGTTGCTGCTCTGAATGAGAAATGATCTGGTACTAGACTAACAGGATTCAAACCAGTACACAGTTTGAAAAACGTAAAACTAGATGCCATAAAGTACTCCAAAACTGTCAAGACCCATTACCAAATGCAGAAAGCGTCCCTTGGGTATAAGGACACATCCACACTTTCTGAAAAGTCCCAGATTTTGTTCCTGTTCTTTCTGATTTTATACTGGGATAAAATAGACCAACCTGGGGAACTGCTATAAAAAGTATGATTTTACTGGGAGTGGATAGACAATATTCTGAGATAAGCCAAAACATCTGTCGATCGCCAAAATAAATCCAGAAAAATCAGGAACAAAATCTGGGACTTTTTGGTCCTTTCAGTCAGTCTGGATGTATTCTGAGAGAGACGTAGGAGAAGATTTTAGACTTGCACACCAGATTCCTTCAGTAATACATCCAGCTTTAGGGATGGATCTCAAAAAATGGCTTGCAACCCTACAATCTGTTGATGAAGGGTAATGAATAACCATCTTCAGTTGTGTACAGAGATGTGCTATTGAAATGTATACAGTCCCAGGTCCACCAGTTGTATACAATACAACTGCATTGTATAACTGGGTGGTTGAAAACTATGGGAGGGGTACTTTTGATATACAGTTGGTTATTTCAGATGCAGAATAGCATCCTATATGGTCATGTCCTCCTTATACGTCTACGTCATCTGCCCTATGGGAAAACACATTGAAAGTGGTATACAGATGGTACCTGACCCCTGTCCATGAATGACAAGAAAGACATCTTCTTTGTGCTGGAGGGGTTTTGGGGTGAGAGGTACATGCCTACACATGTGGTTGGAGTGCCCAACTGTTCAACAATTTGGGACACAGGTTGTTCAATTGATGTCAGACATCACTAAGCAAAAGGTTCAACCCACCCCAGAGTTGCTTCTCTTGTCAATCTTTCAATTTTGAAATCAATGGTGAATGAAGTTCTGGGAAGGATGGTTAATGGAGAGGCTTGCAGACGATGCCAGGAGAACCTCTGGGGCAAGGAACTGCAACTAGTTCAAGGAGAAGTGGTTACCTCTTATAGCATATATAAATTCCACTTCTCATGCTCATGTTCCACCACAAGAGATTTTGGTTTGGAGTTTTGAATGAGATCTCAGTTTTGTAAATCTGTTATTTTAGCTTGTGTTTTTAAAGCAGGATGATGATGTACTGTATATACTCATTTATAAGTCTAGAAATTTTAGTCAAATAATTGACCACAAAAACCTGAGTTGACTTATCCACGGGTCAATGTAAGTACTGTACTTTAATTCATATAGATGAGAATGGACCATCCTTTGGTGAAAGGCAATAATGAAACCTGTCCTGGAAGCATCCAGCCTTTAATGTGAGCACAAATAGTTATGCCTGCTGGAATATTATAGGTTCCTTGCCATTATTTTTCTTTGTTTAATCCTTTAGATCTTTTGTTACATGTCCCTAAGTTTTTCCCTCGACTTATCCTTGGGTCACATCAAAACCCATAAATTTGGTCCTCAAACCTGCCCTTGACTCATAGTTCAGTATATACGGTAATTGTGTTTTACCTTTTGTATACAATAAAATTAAAAAAGAGAGAAATGTGCTATTGAGAGAGACAAATGAAAGTGGAGGAGGATCGGGTTATTTTGCTAGCTCTTTCTTTAAAAGAGTCTGACTTGGAGAGATATTGGTAAGTGACAATTTCCTTTTGCTCAAATAATACAACTAGTTCTGATTTCTTAAGGTATATCCAGTATATCCAGTAAGTAAGGGATCATAGCAGCATTACTCCTAACATTGAATGCCAGGTAGTCTGTGGCTAGTATATTTGGGGGAGAAGGTTGGTTGGAATTATTTGCACAATGTAACCTAGGAGCAAAAATGACAGGTGCAGCGCACTGTGGTTAGTGAATTTCATTTAAAATTTAATGGGCTAACCAACCACTTTATGAGAGACATCTGATCTGAAGATCGATATACTCAGTCCCTTCCTCATTACTAGCCTTGGGATTGTAATGAAGGGATCGGATATCGCTTTACTGAAAGGCAATGCTACCTGAGGTGGAATTGTCATTTCATATGCAAGCGTATGAAAATAAAAGGCAAGGATGTGTTGAAGCTAAAGTGGTTCCATTGCAAACTTGCGCGGTCAGAAAGGAGACAGAAGAAAACCTGTGATAACACTGAACGGCCGTCCTACGGTGTTTTTCAGGTATCTTTGCATCCCCCCCTCCCCTTTACTTTCTTTTAGATGTCATAGTGCTGCCTAATAAATGTCTAATAAAATAAAATAATAGCTATTATTTTAAATATTTTCAGGAGTCGGTCGCAAACTTCCTTTTTTTCTCTCTTATGGGATAACAATCCTAATATGTTGTTCTGCAACTGAACACAAAAATGTGCTGTGATGTTCTGGTGTTTCCATGCGTAAGGCGTTCTAAGAATTAAAAGACACTGTGAGACTATTTTTCCTCATTTTGGTGGAAAGGGAAAAGACAGAAGAAGGGAGGGCTGCGTGGAGAACAGGCTACAAATGGAAGATGTTGTCGTCTGAATCCTTGTAAAGGTCCATGGGCTAGAAAGACACAACAGAAGCCTTGTCTGAAAGTACCTATTTATGAATGCTGATTTAAAACCTGAATTCTCCAAATTGCAACGCAGGAGAACAAGGCAGTGGAATGTAACAGACCAAAAATTACTGGATGCAGCCGTCTTTGGTGCCAACATTTTTGAGAAGCTAACTATAGAAAATCCATGCGTCAATTAATTAAGGCTTTTTAGTGCTCAGAATAATGTAACAAAAATGAACCGAAAGTGTCATTGGTAATGAAGGCTTGGGCTATATCGTCACTGCTGAAATAATGCGATTTGACAATACTTTAAGTGCTATGGCTCAGTGTTGTGGAATGCTGGGAGCTGTAGTTTTGTGAGACATTTGGCTTTCTCCAGCTCTCTAAGTCATTCCTCATAAAGCATGGTTTCCAGAACCTTTGCCATTTTAGTCGCCCTCCTTTGGACACGCTTCAGCTTCTCAACATCCTTTTTGAATTGTGGTGCTCAGAACTGGACACAGCATTCCAGGTGAGGCTTCACCAAAGCAGAATAGAGTGGCACTATTGCTTCTCTTGATCTAGACACTATACTTCTATTGATGCAGCATAAAACTGCATTGGTCTTATTGGTTGTCTTATTATTTCCAGTGAGTTTTTGATCCATCCCATGTTCTATGTCTTCAGAGCCTGCAAAACGCACAACGGAGGTGGATTTTATTTCAGGTCTGTTTTCTTTCTTGTTTTAAAAAGAGCTAGTAGGAACGCCAACAAAGCTTAAGCCATAGATAACTTTGGTGGTGCTAATTTCATTGGTAACCAGTCTCAACCCCTGATTGAGAAGGACCAGGAGCCTTCGTTTTTATTCTGTTGGATCCAAATGAAATAATGCTCTGGCTAGAGATAACACATCTCCACCTTCCAGGAAAAATGAAACTTAAAAGATGGAAGTTTCACACTCTCTGCCAGTTATGCTAATTTTTCTGTCATTTTCTTTTGATCTTGAGAGGAATACATGTCGCTAATACAAATTTTCTATGTATGAGGGCAGTGCTGAGGATCATTGCTATTTCATGAACTAAAAATAAGCTGACATTCCGAGGATATATTTATTAGTTATAGTAGAATTTCCTTTTACATTCATAACATTTGATGGAGATTTTAGTTAGAGTTTTATCTCTTGGCAGGACTTCTGAAGTATAAAATGACTATGGTGCTGAGCTGAAGTATAAGGTATTGGCTACATAATTTCTGTCCTTTATATGTAAAGAAACCAGATTGCTCTATAACCGTTTTCTACCTTCCCATCATAATTCTAGCCCTTTTGACTAAATATGTTCCAGACTCTTGGCCACGGCACTTTCCCATCATATGCCATTTGATCATTTTAACTGGAAATGCTGATGAAAAATGAATTTTGGGCCTTCTGCCTGCGAACTGTGATGACACTGATCTATAGTGATTTGGTGACCCTTTGAAGCATTTTGGAGCATCTTTGCCTCTCCTTGTTTCTGGATCAGACTGTGATTGGAGAGGACTTGAATGGGATCAAGTTTGGTTTGGGCTTGGAAATATTGCAGGCTTGGGAATATTCACTTTTCTTTTGAGGCTAATATGACCAAACCTCCAAAGCTTGGTTCAAACCCAGACCCATTAGACGTCAGCAGTATCCCCTTCTTTCTGCTGTTCTGATCTTATAGCTTAGTTTGATTTGGTCTGGCCATAGCATTTGCAAGATGCTACATTTTCTAAGGACAGACAACAAAGAGAAGGTTTTCAAAGTGGTAGCCATGTTAGTTTTAGCCATGTTACTTTTAGCCATGTTAGTTTAGCATAAACAGCCATAAAGGAATCCTGTAGTATCTTTGAGACTTACTAGGAAGAAAAATGAATCTTGTTTATGGACTATGGTCTGTTTCACCAGATGCACATCTGACAAAAACCCATAAAAGCTAGAAAGTTCATTTCCCCAGTTAGTTTCAAAAGACCTGCTGGATGGGCGCATATATATATATATATATATATATATATATATATTTACATTTAACCAATATGATACAAAGAGAAATAATTGATTGCTGTGATCTGAGGATGTTGTTGAATGATACAAATCAAATTTATGTTCGCTCCCTTTCCGACTTGCAATGAAAATATCATTGATGAAGCTTGGGGATTTAAAATTGCTAAGGTGAGTTCTAACTTTCCATGCTAGTGTCGAATAAGACATTTGGCAGCTTGAAGTGGAGTCTGAATAGCATGCAGGCATTTATGCATGCACCCACACCTGTCTGTGAGCACATGTGTGTCCTCATGCGCACACACTGAGACATGGCCATTAGGAGCAACATTTTGAAAAGCCTAGCTTTACCAGCTGTACACCTGGTTCCTGTCTTCACCTGTATCTCCTTCCTATGGTGCCACTTGAGGCAAGTCACTTTGCCTTGTTGAGGGGGCCAACTCTCTTCATTACTGTGCTCCTATGCAATCTTTTCTTATGCAATGTATTGAGCATTAGGCTGATGTGGGAAGAGTAACTCATGAACAAAACATTTCCTAACAGTTCTGCCCTCCTCCCTCAGAAGATGGCAAGATGTCAAAGTGGTGGATCCATATGCAACTAGCAGGTGTAAAAAGTCCCTTCCCTTAAGTCAAAGAGAGCATAATAGATGCAATCTGCTACATGTACAAATAAAATTGTGATTATGATGTGTGTGTTTTTAGTAATGCACAAATGCTTATCAAGACAAATTGCATTAGAAATGTATTTTAATGAATAAGTTCAGTGAAAACATTTTTCTTGTATGCCCGCAGGTCAAATGAGCCTAAATTTGGCCCTGATGGTAGGTAGAAAACTAGGGCAGATTGTGCATGCAGTCCACAACAAATGATATTCCCTCCATTATGGCTGAAAAGACAGAAAGAAACAGTGGAAATCATTGTGCGGTTAGACATTTGTCAAGAATGGAGGAAGAGGAACAATAGCAATCCAGCTGCTATCTCTCGCCATGTGTAAAGTACACAACAGGTTACAGTGATTTTCTGTTTTGCTGTACTGGATAATCCTGCATTATCTTGCTAAGCTTCTAGCAATCTGAGTGGCTTATGCGATGGTCCTTTTTCAGCATGTGTGCTTTTGTGATGTCAACTTCACAGGCCTTTAGGCTGACAAAGCTTCAGAACCTTTGAAATATCCTGGCTTATGGGATAAACAAAACAGTCTGACACCAGTAATTGAACGGAGAATTAGCTATTTTTAGTAGCATCTTTGTTATGTCTCCCAGGTGCATTACAGAATATTCCTTTGCAGTGCACACACAGGTCTTGATGCAAAAGGGGATTGGATGGGACTCATAGGGGGGATTATGAGTCCAGTCCCTGTGCATGTTCCAAATAACTTTTAGTTAGTGAGGATGGAAAGAAAGAAGAAAGAGGAGTCTTCTGGTATCTTTAAAACTAACAGATTTATTTTAGCTTGACTTTTTTTGGGGGGGGATTACAAGTGGATTGTAATTCCTCAGATGCCCCGATAATCAGATAATAAAATTATGCAATTAGAAGGTTTCTTAACTAACACAGCATCAGTCTGCTTCCCAGAGACCCTAGTAATTTTTAAGGCCATGCACTGCCAGCTTGATCAGGAGTGATGTCTTAAGAAAGTTCCACCCGACGCTTCATATTTCTAGTATAAGAATCCAAAGCGCAGGGTGGGATCTGTCCTGTGCTACTGGGAGATGAGAGGGATTGCTTTAAAGGTCTTTGAATCCATTTAGATGCTGGTTATGACATACTGTGTTTGGATGCCCAGTTGTTTTGAATGATAGGCTCTGTCACGTTAGTGTTGGCAGAGAAGATGGGCAGGTAGTGCATTTTAGTATCCCGCCGAGTTTAGTAGGAATGTTTATTTTATATTGCCTCCTTTGTTAGCATATAGTCACAAAGGGTTAGTGACAGGGGAGATTGTCACAGGGGGATGGGAGGTCATGGTCCTGTCTGTCCAGCGTGATCGTGGGAAGGACTTTCAGATGATGTTATGCCATCCAGAAAGTGCAGGTGACAGTGATGTGCAAAAGACTTTCAGATGACGTTGCACTGATCCTGGCATTGAAGTGGCATTGTCCGGCATTTTGTATCAAGGGGAGTTTGTGTTAATGCAATGCCACTTCAATGACAAGATAATGACAGAATCAGTGCTACGTTATGAAAGGTTTTTGCGTGATCGCTGTCATGGACGGGATAAGGACAGGGGAGTGTCCCTATCCTGTCTGTGTCTGATGAACTCCAGGGAGTAGTTTCTTAGTCTCTTAAGGATTGAAATCTATTTTGCTGGCGAAATGTCAGGAATAAACTCTTCTAAAACATGGCCACATAGCCCAAAAAACCCCACAAAAAACTATGATGCCGGCCATGAAAGCCTTCGACTTCACATATGATAGTCTCAGCTTGATCATCTTAGCTTCCAAGGAGAGATCTGGTCTGATCTGTTAAAGAATCCATTCTTTTTCTTCTTGGAGTGACCTGCAAATTTGATAAATACTGTATATACTCAACTATAAGTCGACCTCATGTATAAGTTGAGGGCAAGTTTTGGGGCCAAAATTATGGATTTTGATATGATTGATGGATAAGTCAAGGGTAAAACACAGGGGCATATTGCAAAGGATCTAAAGGATGAAGCAAAGCAAAACAATGTCAAAAACTTACAAAATTCCAGCAGACATAGCTCTTTGTGCTTTCTCTTAAGGCTGGATGGATGAGAGAATAAAGGGGGTAAGTGCCTCCAGGACAGATTATACTCTCGCCTTTCACCAGGGGATGAATCCTTCTTTTAAATAAGAGTTAAGATACAGTACTTACATTGACCCATAGATAAGTCGATTCAGGTTTTTTGGGGTCATTTTTAACCTAAATTTCTAGACCTATACATGAATATATACAGTATGCTTTGATAAATATGCAGTTATCTGCTGAGGGTTAAGAAGATTGTTGAGTGGGAGTGAAGCTGGTGGGGCCATCACTTCACTCTCCCCTTTTCCTCCATCTCTGTGTTCCTCTCCCTCCAAAGGACTGTTGAGTGAGGCACGGATCGCCTTTAGCAGAGGTTTGAAATGATTGCCTGCAAAAGGCTTTTGAAATTAGGCCAAGAGTTGCAAGGTGCCCATCCATGATAAAGTGTTTCAGTATGGATCCTCAAGGCAGTTCTTCTAACCACTCTGGTGCTTGTAACACAGAGTGATGGTACTTGCGAATTATGAAAACGTCTCTGCTCTGCCTTTGGTTCCCAGTCTGAATGGATGCCCCAACGCCAGCTCCGCCGCTGAACTGATTTTCTTCATTTGGGCTGTTCTTGTTTCCTTGTTCTTGTCCTCTGCGTGCCGCCTTTTGTGGTGGAGACACAAGTACAGACAGTGACAGAAGAACACTTGAAGGACTGGGCAGCAGTTGGCATATTAATCTGTGATAGCCGGGAAAAAAAGCAAGAGTATTCAAATGTCAGGCAGACTATATGTGACAAGGATATGAAGATAAGAGGAGAGGAGACAGACTGGCTGAGACTGCAGTTGAGAGAGAATTACCAAGAAGGTTGTATTGGCTTCAGAAATACCAGTTGATCTCCCAGATCAAAGCAGGACTGACAGTCCATGTCATATTTGCTGGTGTGAATGACAAAGACAAATATAAAGAATAGTGGCCCAATTTATAACTCCCCAGGGGAGCAAGGGGACACACTGGTTTGAGCAATACTTTGAACCACTGTGATATTTCACAGCATGCTGAGAGCGGACTAGGAGAGAAATTTGTTTTCCTTTCAGAGGATGCTACTCTGCCCATTTATTTTTCTCCCATTAGAAAGTTGTATGTGAATAGCTTGAAGAAAGGAAGTTGCGTGTAGCCTCTCCATTTGAACATTTAAGGCAGTGATGTTTCACTTACACTATGAATTTATTTGCCAAATTTGGAATAAATTAGGACGTGGTTTTATTCCAGGGTTAATTTGAAGTTGGAATGTTGGAAGAGGAATACTTCTAGTATATAATACCTCTAGTACAGGGGTTTCCAACCTGGGGTACCCATACTCCCAGGAGATGTGATATGTAATTTCAAGAGGTGTGACAAAGAGCGGCTTGAGGGATGAATCATGCATCACCACTCAATCTTTTCCAACTAATCAGAACCTAATTGCTCAATGTAGATTGCAATTTATGTACTGAGTTAAAAACTTAAGTTCAGTTTGTCCACCCACAGCATTGTGTGGAGTTCAATCTGTGGTTCAAAAATTAGCAATTAGACTTCTTCATCTTTGAATGTGATACTAATTTTTTGGGGGAGTGCAAACATTAATCATTTCCTAAGGGCATGAAAAGAGTTGGGAACCAGTGCTCCACATGATCAAATAATAATCATATAATCAAACAGTGTAGTGAATATTTGTGGTCTAGACTAGTTAGTCTTGAAGGTGCTGCCACACTCCTTTTTTCTCCTCTTCTTTCTTTTTATGCTCTCTAATGTATTAAAGTATTATCGTATATACTTGACTATAAGTCGACCTCATGTATAAGTCATGGGCAAGTTCTGGGGCCAGAACTATGGCTTTTGCTATGACCCGTGGGTAAGTCGAGGGTAAAACTTAGGGGCATGTAACAAAGGATCTGAAGGATGAAGCAAAGCAAAACAATGTCAAAGAACTTACAAAATTCCAGCAGACATAACTCTTTGTGTTTACTCTTAAGGCTGGATGGATGAGAGAGAAGAGGGAGTCGGTGCTTCCAGGACAGAATATACTCTTGCTTTTCACCAGGGGATGGTTCCTTCTTTTAAATAAGAGTTAAGATACACTACATATACTGACCCGTGGATACGTTGACTCAGGTTTTTTGGGTCAGTTTTTGGACCTAAATTTCTAGCCTTATACATGAGTATATACAGCAATACGGTAAAGATAGTGATGCTCTTGTACTAAAAGACCTCTATGATGGCACAGCAGTCTGTGATGGTTATCAGTCAGATCATTTCAATGAAAAGTCGGAGCTAGGTAAAACGATTACCTTTTTTGATATATTGATGGCATCTCTATTATATGAACTCATGGACAGAACACCCAGGCTAAATTCCAATAGATAGGTTAAACCCCACCATCAGTTAAGCTTAGATCAGTCCATGCAAAAAGTCCACTTTCTGGACACTGTTGTGCACATTTGGCACTTTTAATGTTATGTGGTGCAGTTTGGATGCAGTGAGTTTTTGGTCAAAATATTATCTTCATTGCCAAAGGTCACATTGGCTTACTCCTTGTGTCATAATCCCATGGAAAATGCAGAAAATGCATTTTTTAAAAAAAATCATGCAGAAAGACACTGGAATAACATACAGTCTGTAGCTGAGAGTAAATCATTGCAACCTGAGAACAATTTGTGCTCAGCTGAGAATGATGCACAAGATAGTGCAGCAATATATTTTATGAAAGAGAAAATAGATCTTAGGGGCAAGGTATGGGGCAGGGAGTTCATTGACATCAAAAGAGGTATTTACCTTTGGCTCTTATTCGTGTCTATAATTCTGAAGTTTGAGCGTTGATAAAATGCTTGCACTTTTAAAAATGAGAAATGTTTACATGGGTCAATATAGTTAATGTCCTCTGGTTCCAAAATAGAACAAAGAAAGGGGCGCTGTGAATTTTATTTTTGGCAGACCCACAATGTTTAGTGCTTCAGCTGCTCCTTTGTTTGCAGCTTGTACTAACATTTCTGTAGTTCAATGCAATGGCGAATATTAACAATAGCAGGTGGCTTTTTAGGGTTCATTGCAAAGAAGTGAGACAAACAATACCAGGACGATAACCTAGAAACAAGAAATTTCCTCAGCTAACCTAAAGTCTGAGTATTGGTTACACAGAGTTTCTTGGTTTTTGTTTTACTGGATTACTAATCCACATCTCTGTTTAAGATCGAGATGAAATCCCGAAGTGTAAAGATATATTGTTGAATACTAAAGTTAGGATTGTCTGTGCCATTGTAGTTCCAGTTTCTATGTACAGTTGTGAAAGCTGGAGAGCGGGGAAAAGCAGGGGGGAAAACCAACTCATTTGTGATGTGGTTCTGGAGAAAAGAGTTCTGTGAATAATGTGGACTGCGAAATTGACAAATAAATGGGTCTTAGAGCAAACCAAGCCTGAACTCTTCCTAGAAACCAAGATGACTAAACTGCATTAATTTCAACACGGAGAAATGTAAGGTACTTCACTTAGAGTGGAAAAATGAAATGCATAGATATAGGATGAGGGATACCTGGTGTAAGGAGACTACGTGTGAAAGGGATCTAGACCGCAAGTTGAATATGAGTCAGTGTGGCAGCTAAAAAGGCCAATGCAATTTTAGGCTGCATCACTAGAAGTATAGTGTCTAGATTATGGGGAATAATAATCCCAATCTATTCTGCTTTGATCATACATCTCCTGCAATCCTGTCTCCAGTTCTGGGCACCACAATTCAAGAGGGATGTTGAGAAGCAGGAGTGTCTACAGAGGAAGGCAACCAAAATGGTGAAGGGTCTGGAAACCATGCCTTATGCGGAAAGCCTTAGGGAGCTGGGTATGTTTAGCCTGGAGAAGAGAATGTTAAGAGGTGATATGATAGCCCTGTTTAAATATTGGAAGGGGTGTCATATTAAGCTTGTTTTCTGCTGCTCCAGAGAATAGAACGCAGAACAATGGATGCAAACTACAGGAAAGAGATTCCACCTCAACCTTAGGAGAAACTTCCTGACAGTAAGGGCTGTTCACAGTGGGACACATTCCCTTGGAGTGTGATGGAGTCTCGTTCTTTGGAAGTCTTTAAACAGAGGCTGGATATCTATCTGTCGGGGATGCTTTGATTGAGAGTTCCTGCATGGCAGAATGGGGTTGGACTGGATGGCCCTTGCGGTCTCTTCCAACTCTATGATTCTATGACCCGGAGGTCTCTCATTCACCATAAGTCAAAGTAGACGTAACGGTAGTTAACAACAACAGATCTCCTTTATGATTCTTTTTCTTCTTTGACTGCCATGTATCTCCTTTTGTAAAGAGCAATAATATGTTTGGAAGAAGCATTCAGAAATGGGGGCCAGCTGGCTGAACAGGCTAAGTCATTTTTAAAAAATGGAATAATGTTGATTTTGTCCTTTAAACGTCAGTCCCTGGCTGCAGTGTCAAGTGCTCACTGCAAGAGGTCTCTCAAGCACTGTGCTTACTGCAGCAGAGAAGCTGAGCAGTAAATAGTACTTTTGCCTGCCTTTAGCTTTCTCTCCCTCTCCTCCCTTGCCTTTTGTTTGCTTTGAAATTGAGGCTTCTGTTGCCTTTGAAACCCAGGCTTTGTTTTTATACATCTTTTCTGTCACTAGGGTTGCTCCATGCTCCACGTTGGCTTCAAATGCTCTTCTTTGAGCACTATGCGTTTGGGAATAATTGCTGCTTGAATGTAAAAACCATAGGATTGGGAAGAGAGCCATCGGTGTGTTTGATGATCAGCTTGAAAAGTCCTGTTTGTTTGTTTGTTTGACTTTTAAGACTTTCAAAGCTATTGTATTAATGTGTGTGTGTGTGTGTGTGTGTGTTTGTGCCTACAAGTTGACTGTTGACCTGTGGCAACCCCATGAATTTCACTGGGTTTTCTTAGGCAAGGAATACACAGAGGTGATTTTGCCAGTCTGTTCCTCTGAAATATTGCCTAGAGCACATGGGATTTGTTGGTGGTCTTCCATCCAAGTAACCAGAGCTGACCCTGCCTAGCTTCCAAGATTAGACAGGATCTGATGCATTTGGGTATTAATGTACAGTGTCTTAACAGAGAAAATTCAAATACTAAAACAGTGAATAGTGATAGTACATACTGAAACCAAGATAAATTTTCATTGAAGAGGAAAAGCATGTAATATCTCTGTACCACTTTTAGTGCTGAGCACTTTCTATACAGCTTACAATCTGTAAGCCAACAAGCTAGGTACTCCTACTGACCTACAAAAGGATGGAAGACTGAGGGGCTGTACAGACTGGCCAAAAGGGCTGGTGTCAGAGTGGGGCGTGGTGACTGCATGCCACATGCCACAACTCCACCTCCAAAGCGGCATCATGCCGCTTGCCCAACCAAACAGTGGGTGGCATCTTAGAAACGTTGCACTGAAGAAACGGGTAAGAGCCGTACGGTAGCGGTGGCGGTAAGGCTGCCCTTTTTCTGGGTGAAGAAGCAGCAGCATTTTGCCACCATTTGCCACCAAATTCCAGGTTGGGGCCACAGCAATCAGTTGCTGCGGCCCCAATCCTGTGCTCAAAGGGTCGGTGGCAAACCACTCCTTAGCCATCATCTGTTTAGCCCCTGAGTCAACTTGGAGCCCTGCAGGATCAAACTTACTATGGCCTGGTACATACCTTCTTGAAGGGCTGGTGGCGGCAGTTTTTCCGCCAGAGGGAAGCTGCAGCCGCCAAACTGTGCAGCTTCCTGCTGGCGGAAAAAGAACCCGCAAAAAGCAGGTGCTTTTTATGCCGCGGTGGCAGCATAACAATTGCGCCACTGGTGCACTGTTCACATAAGTGCCACACGGCGCTTACGTAACAGTGGCGGTGGCCATGTGTACAGGGTGCCGCCATTGTTACGTCACCATGACATATTAGGATTAGGGAGTGTGTACATGGTGTGTGCTCCCTAACCCTAATGCCGGCGCCAGTATGCCGCTTGTTGGCGGTTTGTACCACACCTATGTTTTGGTTGCTGTACCAGCATTTAACCACTGCACCACCATATATGTGTGTGTGAGCATGCATGCTCATTATACAGTCGGCCTTCCTTATTCACAGATTTTTTATCCACAGATTCAAGCATCTTGAAAATATTCTCATATATATATATATATATATATATATATATACCAAAAAGCAAGCCTTCATTTTGCCATTTGATCTAAGGGACACCATTTTGCTATGCCATTATATTTAATGGGGCTTGAGCATCAACAGATTTTGTTTTCCACAGGGGATCCTGGAACCAAACCCCAGCAGATAAGGATCCACTGCAGATCCTCCCTAGAAGATGAGGCATGTTTGACTAATGAGAAGAAATACATTTTACTTACTATATGTCTCTCAACATAAATGAGCAGTGTATCTGGGCACACTGAAGGCATTTTACTTTGGTCTTTTGATGTTTTTTTGGCAGGTTACGGGTTTGTGATTGTTAATAATTTCAGATAGCATGTGCCATGCTGCTGTGAAATACTTCAGATCGTCTAAGGGAACCTTTTCTACTATATTTAGGAAAAGTGTGACTTCAATATATGAGAGCTTAATGTTTTTTTAAAATTTGCTTTAATGCCATTGAAGTACAAAGTGATAGACAAGAACATGTTTTGCCCATAGAACAATACTTCCCTTGATTTTTCTTCACCAGTTTTAATCATCTAGGAGATAACCATGGCAGGAAACCTTTAAGCTTTTGCAAGACCTCAGACTTGTTCCTCTGCACCTTGCAGTTTGAATGTAGCGCTTGAGATTATAAAGCCATGTTTAAAACATGTGGTATGGATTATAACTCAGCTGTGCCATATTAATGAATTGCTTCTTTCAGCTGGCTGTTAAATCTACTCTTTATTTACGACGATGACTTTAAAAATAAAAACGAGGGAGCAGAATGGTGTTATTATTTTGCTTCTTTCCTTCTTTGCGAAATATTTAGACCAGACATGAAGTGAAAAGAGCGTATGGGTTGTCAGGATATTTATATTTAAGTTGAAAGGCTGTCTGCAAAATTATTCTTAGTGTTCTTTAATAGCTTCTGTAACACATAATCTGTGGTTCTGCAATGATACAGATGCAACGCTTTTATGGTGCATCTCACGGCTTAATTCCCGCATGTATTGGAAAGATTATTGTTCCTAGAAAGTGGTGCCATGCCTATGGAATGTTAATTGGAGGCAAGTGGATAACAAAGTCCACCTCCTTATATAACTCCTTTCACCCTCTCTTTTTAATTAGGAAATTGAATTTATTTCACCATTGAACGATTTCTCATCTTCTGCAAAGGAGAGTAACATCACCACTGGGATTTGCTTTTGCTTTCTAGGGATGTTTTTAAAATCATTAACTCGTTTGATTAAACTAGCATAGGTAGGAAAGGCAAAATGAGGCAGAGAAGTGAGGCTCTTTCCCACCCCCTACTTTCTTGTATGGGAACATGTTTTGTGATATGAAGTCGAAGGCTTTCATGGCCGGCATCCATAGTTTTTTGTGGGTTTTTTGGGCTATGAGGCCATGTTCTGCAAGAGTTTTTTTCCTGACATTTCGCCAGCATCTGTGGCTGGCATCTTCAGAGAATGCTAGCATGGAAGACAGTGGGGTATATATACTGTTGATGGGGAGGTGACTTGCATGTTAATCTGTGTACTGTTCTGTTGTTGAATGGCAAGGCCAACAACAAAACAATACTCAGATTAACATGCAAATCGCTTTCCCTCTCATATATGCCCCACTCACTTCCATGCCAGCATTCGCTGAAGATGGCAGCCACAGCTGCTGGCGAAACATCAGGAAAAACTCTTCTAGAACACAGCATCATAGCCCCAAAACCCCATAAAAACTATGTTCTAGGACCCATTTGTCTGTCTTTTTAGCTGTCCATGGTATCCTCAACATTCTTCTCCAGCACCCCATCTCAAATGAATTAATGTTCTTCCTATCTGCTTTCTTCACTGTCCTGCTCTCACAGCCATACATGGTAATAGGGAATACAATGGCTTGAATGATTCTCACTTCAGTGTTCAGCTGTATACCTTTACGCTTTAGGATTTTGTCTAGCTCTTTCATAGCAGCCCTTCCCATTCCCATTCAGAAGAGAAGAAGGTCTCTTCTGATTTCTTGACTGCAGTCTCCATTTTAATCAGTGTTTGATCCAGGGTGTCTTTATAGTTATACTTTGTGATGCTTTGGTATTGTTTTTTGAATTGGTTGGTCCCTATATTGAGAGAAAGGCGGGATTAAAATAGATGTAACCACTACCACCAGCACTTTTGCTTTTGGAAATTTCTCACTAGGCCACGGAGAATCCATCATCTATACTGCTGACATTTCAAAGAGTGATGATCTTTACAAGGTACAAGAGGACAATTGTTCTTTTCTGTCTAAGCATGCTTCATCAAATTCTATAATTGTAGAGGTGGCAGAAAGGTAAGGAAAGGTCCATGCAGCACCTTTGGACAAGGATGGTTGCTGTATTGGTGCCATGGGGCGAAAGATCTATTCTTCTGCAGCTCTCTCTTTTCAAATCTCTGGTTTCCAGATCTGCGTGGGGCTTTTGTGCAGGTATTGTTGGAAAAGATGTCATTGAGGAGAAGAAACCTGTCCAAAGCTACCAAGCAGAAGACCCCAGGCTTCATCCTCTTCCACATCACCTTTGAGACAGAGACCATGTCAAGAGCAGGTAACAGTATATTACAGAGTGCCAGCATTAGGAACCTGAGTGGTTTAGACCTGGAGATGGCACCGGCCCCAGCATGGGACAGAATGGGGATCTGATTAACTTTCTTCTTATCACAAAAAATGTTTAGAATCATAGAATCCTAGAGTTGGAAGAGACCGCAAGGGCCATCCAGTCCAACCCCATTCTGCCATGCAGGAACTCTCAATCAAAGCATTGACAGATGGCCATCCAGCCTCTGTTTGAAGACCTCCAAGGAAGGAGACTCCGCTACACTCTGAGGAAAGAGTGTGTTCCACAGTCGAACAGCCCTTACTCTCAGGAAGTTCTTCCTAATGTTGAGCTGGAATCTCTTTTCCTGCAGCTTCCATCCATTGCTCCAGGTCCTATTCTCTGGAGCAGCAGAAAACAAGTTAGCTCCCTCCTCAATTTGACATCCCTTCAAGTATTTAGATTTTTAAACATTATGTGGGGCTGCTTTTCCAGAGATGCTGCAGTGTCCTTGGATTGGCTTCAGGAAGGTTTGGCAGGGGTTACAGACTTCCGTCTTTCAGGCAGCCAAGAGACTAGTTATCCAGGCCATGATCCTCAGAAGATGATATGTCCGCAGTTAAGCAAAAACATTCTCAGCATGCAGCATGACATCAGAGAAGGAGCTGGTGTCAGATTCAGAATCTATCCTGGCTGCTTTGTAAGGATCAAAGCCAATATTCCTCCTCTCTGTTCCTCTTGGTTTGAAATGCATTGAGCTTTAATAATAATAATAATAATAATAATAATAATAATAATAATAATATACTTGCAAAACCTTTCTACCATTAATTCAGAATTGAACAAAATAAATCAACCTGTTCAAAAACGCACACTTGTAAATTTCCGCCCAGTTGTGTGTCCATGCACATTTATTTGTTTGTCTGTCTACTTTTATTAGAATATTTCTATTTCTCTGTATATCGCAAGAGGCCAAGACAGCATAAAATAAAATACATTTCCTCCTCTCTCTTCCTGTTGGTTTGAGCTTCAAAAATAATAATATACTTGCAAATAATTTCTACCGTTAATTCAGAATAGAACAAAATACTAAAATAATCCATCTGGATCCATCAATGACCAGCACAAAAACTGCAGTCAATAAATCAGAAGAAGATTAGGACTGACAAGGGCAGCTATGAAAGAATTAGCCAAAATCCTAAAATGCAGAAATATAAAACTGGACACTAAAATAAGGATAGTCCAAGGCACTGCTCACCAGGTATGAAAGTGTGAGTTGGACATTGAAGAAAGCAGATAGAAAGAAAATCAACTCATCTGAGATGTGGTGCTGGAGAGGAGTGCTGAGGATCCCATGGAGAGCCCAAAAGACAAACAAATGTGTCCTCAAACAGATCAAGCCTGGAATGCTCCTAGAAGCCAAGATGATCAAATTGAGGCTGTCATATTTGGACCACATCATGAGAAGGCACAACTCATTCGAAAAGACAACAATGCTAGAAAAGATGGAGGGTAATATCAATAGAAGTACAGTGTCTAGATCAAGGGAAGTAATAGTGCCACTGTATTCTGCTTTGGCCAGGCCCCACCTGGAATATTGTGTCCAGTTCTGGGCCCCACAATTAAAAAAGGATGTTAAGAAACTGGAACGTGTCCAAAGGAGGATGACCAAAATGGCGAAGGGTCTGGAAACCATGTCCTATGAGGAAGGACTTAGGGAGATGGGGATGTTTAGCCTGGAGAAAAGAAGGTTAAGAGGAGATATGATAACCCTGTTTAAATATTTGAAGGGATGTCATATTGAGGAGGGAGCAAGCTTGTTTTCTGCTGCTCCAGAGACTAGGACCCGGAGCAGTGGATGCAAGCTGCAGGAAAAGATTCCACTCAACATTAGGAGGAACTTCCTGGCAGTAAGGGCTGTTTGACAGTGGAACAGTGGTGGAGTTTCCCTCCTTGGAGGTATTTAAACAGAGGCTGGATGGTCATCTGTCAATGGGGATGCTTTGATTGAGAGTTCCTGCATGGCAGAATGCAGTTGGACTGGATGGCCCTTGAGGTCTCTTCCAACTCTATGATTCTATGATTCTAGTAGAATGGGAGAAAGACCACATGCCGGATGGCTTGACTCAATGAGCTATGGGCATGAATCCACAAGACCTAAGCAGAACAGTGGAAGACAGGAGGTCATGGAGATGTCTCATCCCCAGGGTCATCATCAGTCAAGGTTGAATCAAGGGCAGTTAATAACAACAATGTGATTTTAGCAGTTTAACAGCTATGGGATTTTTACCCCACAGAACAGATTGAAAGAGAGAGTTGTTATAGAAAATTAGATTAGGTTTTTTTGTGTTTGAATGAAAATAAGTTTTCTCTTGGTGCATCATATCCACAACCTGTTCCTTCAACCTTTCTCATTAACTTACCTTCTCTTTTCTCACATAATGTTTTGAATGAGTCACTGAGTCACTGCCTGAGTCTCTACCTTGTACCAAGTGCTACACTGTTCACCACCACTTCATAAATCTCTGAGGATATCAATTTGCAAGTTTAGTTTCAGTGGAAAGACTATCTGAGAGCCTTAAGGAAGCAAGTGCTAGATGTTTGGAACATAGCACTTAGCTTGCTTTTCTTCTTGTATATTGGAAGTCTAGTGGTTAAATGTTTTGTGCAAAATTTCTTATCAAGGTGATATTCAGAGGGTGTGTTGTTGTTGTTGTTGTTTTCAGGCCAAGTACCAAAGTAAACATTTTATCTGGTTCCTAACTTATCTCCAACCGCTGCCTCTAGCTATTCACTGATACACTGTTTTGCTATTGTCACCAAGTGTTTATGGTCTGTCTCTGCAAATACGGACCTGCCTTATATAAAAGCATGCTATTTCATTTTTCTTAATTTGTAGCTAAAGCCTCATTTTATGTGATGCATATAGGCTTTTTCTTTTTGTTAAGGCTTTTGAAGGCTGTGCTGCAGATGACACAGATATGGCACAGAGTGTGCGTATTAAAAGCACAGAGGTCTTGTCATCTTTTGAAGCTGGTCATGAAAAGGAATTGAAGTTACTGTTATTGCTTTATATGTGTGCATCATCCCCAGTAGCTTATGTCACCTAGTGTTATAAGGTAGTGTAATAGTTCACACTGGTTCTTTTCTTTGTCATTTGTCTACACTGGTTTCTTTATATGGCATAGAAGCCATTGTGTGACCTGTATTGTTTGCAGTGGAAACTGTCTTCTATGAGACTGACAAAAACTGGTAAGAAAACGCGATGCTCATGTGATTAGATTATAGTGGGACATACTATGAGGCCTATGCGGCTTGAATATAGGCAAGTCTTCATTTTCTTATAGGAGTCTGGAACGGATCTCACACAAAAACGGAGGGCCGACTGTATTATTCTGCTTATTCTTCTGTAGTCTCTTAAGCAGAGTTTGGGATTTGGGAATTGTTTGCAGACGTATGAAGGCATTTATACTATACATTTTACCTACACTGTAGTGTAGCATAGGATGAACTGTTTATACGGTTATGTATTTGTATTTCACTGAGATGTGCATTAAAGCACCATGATTTTCTAGAATAACAGAAGTTGTTGTCTTAGTTTGGTATCACAGAACAGAGGCATTATTCCATATGCCTCGTATGCTGCTCAGTGTGCTTTTTGAACTTGGGAAGAGATCAGTATTTATGAATGAACAAATGATTTTTATTGGGCAGATACCCTGGGCAAAAAAATTACAACAAATATAAAACACTTATGTGCAGGATAATAAAATACTGTATATACAATGTACATGAAAACCTTTAATTAATAACACAATAAAAAGATATTAAAGAAGGTGGTCACATGCTACAGTTAATTAAAGTTTGATTTACAATATCGTTTTATCCATTCAGCAAAAGAGAAAGTTTAGCAGCAGCACTTTTTTTTGGGCACACAACAAGTTTATTCTGCATTATATTTTTCAATTTGTGTATAGGTTTCTGCTGTTTGCTCTTCCTTTTTATGGCGCTTGCAAATGCTTGATTGGTTACTGCAGAATAAACTTCTTGTTGTGTTGTGTGCCAGCTTGTGACACACAGATATGGCTCCGGAAGCTTTGGGTAGGAACATCAAGAGGGAGATGCAGTAGGTGCGACTGCACCAGGTTACACACTAAGGGTGTGTGAGTGATACTACTCACACTACTACACACAAACATCGTCCTTTGGGCAGAAATGGGTCGTGGTGTTCTCCTGTGTTCCTTTAAAACATTGGACATGGTGTAAAAGGGGAAAGGCTCAGCGGCAGGAGAAAGGAAAGGCCTCTTTTTACAAAAAGAAATTAAATTAAGATTTTCTTTTAAATTTCAATTTTAAAAATTCTTTAAAAACATCACATCTTACCAAATTTTCACTTTGACCACATGAAACTATGGGCCCAAACAGACAGGCCAAAATAAAGCTGCTTTGGGTCACTTTGGAGGTATGCTGTTTAAATGACACACGCATCTTAAGAGGCCAGAAGCTGCGCTTTAGTCCTTAGGACTGGAGTGTGGCTTTGGGGCGGCCTCTGGTCTCTTAGGATGCATGCAGCATTTAAACAGCATACCTCCCAAGTGACCCGAAGCAGCTTTATTTTGGCCTGTCTGTTCGGGCCCTATGTCTATGTAAATACATTTCGGCTGGCATATGAAATTGTATTCAAAAGTATGGTTTTGCTAGTTGTTTATGTCACAACTATTCCCTTACATTCAGTAATATATGGGAGTGATGTTTATGAGTGATATTATTACAGAAAGGGGGTGTTCCCACTCGCTTATACACCGGTTTACAAATCGAATCCAAGGTGTATCGTTCCCACTCAATCCCAAATTAACTCTAGAACAGTTCTAGATTAACCCGCAGCCGTTCCCACTGCGATTCGAATCTGATTCGTATCATAACATTTAACCCGGATTAGAAGCCTATAAACCGGCATAAAAAAATACTAGGGTCTACCCTAGTATTATCCCTTGATCCGAGATAGGAATCGCTTTATTTAAATGGGAACGTTTCGGCGTCTGATTCGGGTTCCACAGGATGGGAGGAGCAGCGCTCAAGGGGCTGGCCTGGGGGTGTCACCCTCTTTGGTTTCTTTCTGCATTGCCGGTGCCATTTTCTTCCATTCACATAATAGCCTTTCCTCCGGTGGATTGCAACCTCCCCTCTGCTCCTCATTCATAGACCGATGTGTGAGGAGAGCCATTGAACACCATTTTTAACTATTCCTTTTTTTCTTTTTCACCTCTGCCTGAGCACCAGATGGGCTTTGGAGGACAGCCCAGAGATCAATGGGTCAGGCAAAGCGAATTTGGGGACCCGAGGCTCTTTCCAGAGGAACTATGGGATGGTTTTTGCAGGACATATCCCTGCTTCATGGCTCTCCAGACACCCCTGGGAGCAATCATCCCCAAAGATTCTTTTCCCAATGAAGCCCTCTGCCTTCTCCTCCTTGATCTGATTTGGCGAAAACACAGGCACACACACTATATAGATAGATAGGTAGGTAGGTGTGTGTATTTATACACACACATGTTTATATATGAATGCTCTCACAAACATGCATATATATATTATGGGAATTATGGGAACTGTTGTGTTTGTGAGACATTTATCCTCCTCTGCCAGAGAGTGCTGGTGCCATAATAAACTACCATCCCCAGGATTCCCTAGCACTGAGTTATGGCAGTTAATATGGAGAGACACAAAAGAGGATGAATAAGCGCCTCCTCATTGGCTCTTTTAAAAAAAAAAACCGCGAAATTTATAATGAATTAAAAATGGCCAGGCAGTGGGGACGCAGGTACAGGCTACATCGATGTATGTTACTCCGAATTAATGTGACGTCATGATGACGTCACTTTGATTGACAGCCGAAACAAGTGAATGTGAACGAAAAAGTAACAAAACCGGTTTAAATATACACCAATTCATCCTTGAATGGGAACAAAACAGGGTCAATTACAGCGAATTAAAATAAAACGTTACGTAAATGGGAACGATACAAATAAAGCGATTTGAAAAGCGGGATAACACTCGCTTTATTTTGAATCGCTTTAAAACGAACCGCTGTATTTAAATTCGTTTTAAATCGCAAGTGGGAACGCCCCCAAAGATTACCAAGGATTCAGTATGGTGTGGTATGAGAAGAGGTCGGGGGGGGGGTGCCAACATGAGTTATTGTACTAAGTTACACCAACCGTAGTGATGCCACTGGCCTCAAACCATACTGCTAGACATCTGTGCTTTTAAACTCTCACAGGAACTAAGGAGCATTTATGGAGAACATGTGTTCATAGAATCATAGCATTGGAGGAACCACAAGGGCCACCCAAAGTTCAGCCTCATTCTGCCATACAGGAACACAGAATCAAAGCACTCCTGACAGAGGGCCATCTGGTCTCTGGTTAAAAACCTCCAAAGTGGGAGACTTCACCATATTCCAAGGGATGGAGTGTAGCTCTTACTGTTGGGTAAGTCTCAAATGGCTCTTACTGTCAGGATGTTCTTTCTAATGTTTAGGTGGAACCTCTTTTCCTGTTGTATGCATCCATTGCTTTTTGTCCTTGGGCTTGTCTACATTACTTATCAATCCTGAATCCCCCCAAAGCTCCCTGTATGATCTTTATATATTGATTTAGAATAAGAATAATTTATTACAGCACATGACCAGCACAAAATAATAAAATGTCTACAGAAATCACATTGCACTGCATCCATCGGAAACATTGCATTCCAGCACACTGTATGAACACATATATACATACATATTATATTTTGTTGTTAACTGACCTCAGGTCGACAGCAGCTTCTATTGTAGTAATCTTTTAAAATTATGCCACTAGTTCCTGGATGCCCTGTTCGCAGACTATAATCTTGGACCATTTTGCATCACTATATGAACATGATTAAGAGTTGCAAGTTGGAGGAGACATGGTTAGAAGAAAGCCACTACAACATCTGGAAGTCTACTTTTGCCAGCCTTGTTGTAGATCCAAAGTGGCACTTTTTCACTCTCATAAGCATGTAGCTCTCATAAGCATAAGCATGCACTCTCATAGGAGTTTATCACACTAGTGAGATCCTGCGGGAAAATCGGAGTTAAACGCAATATAATGTCAAGATAACCCAGAAATGCCCAAGGTTTATCACATGTTGTGGCAGTTAACATGAAATAATGCAAAGTTAATCTGCAGTTAAAGTGGAGGAAACCAGCAACTTTTAAAATTCGGAACAAAATGAATGTAAAAAGCTGCTGGTTTCCTCCGTTTTAACTGCAGATTAACTTCACCTTATTTCGTTTTAGCAGCAATTAGTGTGATAAACTTTCCGAATTTACAAGTTCTGTTTAAATTCGAATTTAACTTAACTCTTGTTTAACTCCAGTTTTCTTGCGAGATTTCACTAGTGTGATAAAAATCATGGGTTAAAAAAAGTGCGTATGCTCGAGCTCCATTGAAAGTAATGGGAACATGTGGCGGCAGCGTGGTGACATGGCGGCGCGTGCATGCCATAGGTGCGTGCCCCTTGATCTTAATGGGATGCGCTACCCCTTGTGCACTGGGTGCTCCCGTGTGGCTTTCAGCATATGCTGAAAGCTATGTATAGTGTGTCTATGTATGACGCGGGCCCACTATATATATATATATATATGTGTGTGTGTGTGTGTGTGTGTGTGTGTGTGTGTATTCCAAAAAAGCAAACCTTAATTTTGCCATTTTAAATAAGGGATACCCTTTTACTCTAGTATTAAATACCACCTAATATAATGGGACTTGATGATCCATAGAATTTGGTATCCGTGGGGTGTGTGTGTGTGTGTGTTGGAGCCAAATCCCAGTGGCTACCAAGGCCCCTTGTTATAACTTCTTTTCGTGTTTATATTTGTCTCTTTTCTATGCAAAATAACGAATGACAGAATATTGGGATATTTTTCTGTATTTATCTGACTATTAATTTACCAGGTTCTTGGTCTCGATTTGTTAAAAATGGTTAACGTCTCCAGCCGCCCTTCTAATTGTGTTAGTTTCAAAATAGTTAAAAGTTTTTCTTCTAAAGAAGAGAGATTCTTTTCAGTCTTTTGGAGATCCCTCCCTCCCCTCCTCTTCCATTCACATTCATTCATGGGCCCTTTTTTGTCTTTCCTTTAGAAGGGTAGGAAAAAAAGGAGATAGAGTCCTGAGCCGGCTGGCAGGCACCCAGCTCTTTTGGGTAAATAATATAACCGTTCATTCAGCATCTTACACCGGTGTTAAACACAGAACTTCCCAGAAGCTCACATGCTCCGTAGCACCCAGCTCTTAGCAAGCCCTAGTAAAAAGCACCCATTCTTGACTGGTAAAATGGAGACACCCATCTCACACTACCTTCTTTACCATTTCCCCCCCTGTTATTACATGCAATGCAAATTCTTTACTCTTTTATCAGTATGAAATTATGTTTGAAAAATCAGTCTCTGCCATCCCCGTTCCCTTACTTCTCATCTCCTTCTTCCTTTCAAAAAGAATATTTGGCTAATACATTCGGCCCCCTTCTTCCGGAGGACCTTTTTGCTTTAAGATGCAGCAATAAACCCTTGTTTTGCAAAAACACTGTTGTTCTTTGTAAGCATTTAGTGGTTGCAGAATGCAAAGCTGAAGAAAAGTGTCTTTAATGGCAGGCTCAGGGTCTAGGAGGCAACCTGGTTCTGGGTATTTGCTCTTGGATGCTATAGTGATATAACTTTGCCATGGTGGTTTTGAAGGAGTTTAAGGTTTAATAGTATAGGAAAACAGTTCTTGTTCTTTAAAGCCACTGCATTGTAATCCTGGGAAGCTAAAATGCCAAGTGTTTGCATTATCAACCTGGTATGAACATAGATGTTCAAGGCTAGCTTTCTGCTAGTTTTTGCAGCACATTGAGCCCCACTCGATTGCAAATTGAGTGTGGAGAGTGTGAAGCAGCAATAGGAATAGCACTTACATTTCTGTACCACTTTATAGTGCTGAACAATCTATAAGTGGTTTACAATGCGTTAGCCAATTGCCCCCAAGAAGCTGGATATTCATTTTACCAACCACCGAAAGGATGGAAGGCTGAGTCAACCTGGAGCTCTCTAGGATCAAACTCACAATAGAACCAACATTTAACCACTGCGCCACCAGTAGCATTAATGTTTGTTTGTGTTGGGTAGGGAATAATGATTTGATCCATATGGTGTAGAGATAGCGCGATGTAGTGGTTTGAGTGCTGGATTAAGGCATTGGGAGACTCAGCCATGGAGACCCACTGGGAGACCACTTTCATTCAGCCTCAGATGAGGGCAAGGGCAAGGTCAAAACTCCTCTCAACAGATTTTGTCAAGAAACCCCCATGACAGGTTTGCCTTAGGATTGCCGTAAGTCAGAAATGACTTGAAGGCACACAAGAAGTGTAGCATCAGTCTGTAGAGAGATCTTCTAGCACCTTTGAGACTCACTGAAAGAAAGAAGTTGGCAGCATGTGCTTTTGTGGACTTCAGTTGTACAGTCTGCCTCCTAGCGTTTCTATTGCTTCTCTGCGCTTCTATTTCCATTGTTGTATTGCTGCCTCTTTACTGTGAAGCATTCGAGCTTTTTTGTGTGTGTATGTGAGTGTGTGTGTGCTCCAATGTCAGAATTTCTTTTGCACTTCAACCCTTGCCAAAGGGGGGGGGGGGAGCAAGAAAAAAGGTTTGATGAGAGGAAAAGACTGCAAAAAGATCTGTTTGTTTCGTGCAGTTTGTTCCATTAGTCAATCGTAGTCACTTGCCTTGTGGTTGCTTACTGAGTTGTGTCACCGAGCCTTGGATCAGTAACTGATTCCTTTAAGCATAGATGCCAGGGTTTAAATCTGGATATTCTACAATAGACAATAAAGTGGATAGCAGGAATGGCTTTAGCCGGTTGTCCCTTCAATGGCCTTAAGGGATCTGCTTAAGCAGGCTCCAGACTGGCTGAGTGGGAAGGTACTGCTGCGGGAAACGTGTAGGCAGCTTTCCGGAGGTCAGTCGGCTAACCCTCCGCATCACTGAAATGTTTGAATTTGTTTCAGGGTTAGGGCCTGGGTAATGGCAGAGAGACAGCTGTGAATATATGGTAAAGCAGGTGGATGCGTCTGTTCCTTCATGCTCAGCACAACAGGAGGGAGAGCCACCGCTGGGAAATCTTCTGTTCCGCAAGGGGAAGAAAGGAGAGGCTTAGTGGCATATTCTCATACTGGTTCAGGATATCTGGAAATACACATTATTCACGTTCTCTTGTGAGAACGGAGGCACAGCAGCCTTGCGCTGATGGATAGCTTGTATTCTTCTTCTTCTTTGCATATGGATTATCTTTATTCTCATTTGAATAATATAATATAATATAGATTGAAACATAATTTGGATATTAATAAAATGGCTTTGCAATTATTATTCGTTTTTCTGAACATCCTTTTGTGCCAGTGCCTGAGAACATGAACCATGCTTCTCAAAACCATATCCAGAGGTGGCCATGGTAGCCATACAACAAAGTACAATATTCAAAACCCACAAGACAGCAGTCCCTTTACTGGACAACTAAAATGCACAAAATACATGTTGCAAGCTTTTGAAGCTCCGCTGGCTTCTTCATAATGCAAAGGTGTTAAAAATCCTACAGGAGAAAGAAAATAATAATGATGTTAGAGTCCCAGGTCTGCATTTTGTCAAGATGTTATAGTTGCTGTTGTTTTCAGTTAAGATGGTATGGAGGGATATCCATGCAGGCATGTCATTCCTACTTCTGAGCATGTGGGTTCAGGGAGGCAAAGGGTGGTAAAGTCCAGGCAATAAAATTTAAATGCCATTAGCAACTCAAAGAGACACTTCTTAAAGTTCCTTACATTTGAGGATGCTGAACCAAGTGCAGTATTGCTGTACTCTGAACTTTCATGTTTAACTGATCCAACAGTATTGTTTCTGAAGGGTGTTTTATTTATAAATGCAAGAATTCAAGGAAACATGAAAATGATGCCAGTTCCCCAAAATCAGTTTTTGACACATTTTCTCTCAAACATACTGCTTAGTAGTTTTGAACTTGAGGGAGGAAATTCAAGATATACCCAAAGCAAAATAATAATGAACCAGACAGCTTTCCACACATCTGTCAGGGATGCTTTGATTGTGATTTCCTGCATGGCAGGGGGTTGGACTGGATGGCCCTTGTGGTCTCTCCCAACTCTACAATTCTATGATTTTATGATTCATTACCTTGTGATTTACATAATGCACAATATTATAATTTTTTGTGGGTTTTTTGGGCTCTGTGGCCATGTTCTAGAAGAGTTTCTTCCTGACGTTTTGACAGCATCTGTGGCTGGAATCTCCAGAGAATGCTTGCCTGGAAAGGAGTTAGGTATATATATATATACTGTATGAACCTGGGAAAGCATAAGTGATTTTCCAGGTTCACATAGTATATATATATACCCAACTCCTTTCCATGCCAACATTCTCTGAAGATGCCAGCCACAGATGCTGGTGAAACATCAGGAATAAACTCTTCTAGAACATGGCCACACAGCCCGAAAAACCCACAAAAAACTATGGATGCCGGCCATGAAAGCATCCGACTTCACAATGCACAATTTTGTCAGAATAACAGCTGATTCCCATGCAATGAAACTATGGGTCCAAACAGAGAGGCCAAAATAAAGCTGGATAGCTTGTATTCTTGATGTGCTTGCATTACGTTTTGCACAATCAAGTCAAAATGATACTTGAAAGAAATCTTATCTATGAATTGGTTCTTTAATTAAAGTGAGGAACAGGGACGAAGGAGGAGGAGTTTAAAGAAGGAGTCCTTGTGAGTCCTAAAGAGTGATGAATTCAATAATCTAATATTCTAATAATCAATAATCTAATAAAGTTGTCAGAATATTTATGCTGATGGGGTAGGAACAGTCCAATAATATGGATTATTAATATGATTTTTCTCAGATTTTTGTAACAAAAAAGAGGATACATTCGGTTTCCATAACTGATGCCACACATTTTATCTTTCAATAATAATAATAATAATAATAATAATAATTTATTTATTTATTTATTTATACCCAGCTCTTCAGCCAAAAGGCCATCATCACCCACTTCAAGTCACCACTTGGCTACTTTTAAATGATTGTGGCTATTTCAGAAGATGATAGAAGTCTTATGTCCAGGACCTCAGATTACAATATTCTGTTATTCTTCTCTTTTGCAGTCTCAAATGCAAAAGTCTTACCTATTTTTAAACTTCAGAGATTAGCACATCTCAAACAGCCGCAGGTTGTTGCTTTGCTAATGTCCGCCATCTTTCAAGGGAGCCCATTTTACAGCCGACTGCTGATGCATTTTAATAGAGATTAATAGATAAAATAGGTTATTGGTGGCATTTCTCCTTCTACAGCTGGCAAAGGATGCAGTGAAAAGTTAGCGTGTGTTATTGCAGCATACTGTGAAGCTTCTACCGAGGATGGTATGTGTGAGTGTTTATATAGAAAGAAAGCTGCTTAAAATCACCTTTCTCCAAGGCTCCTGATGCTTGCAGAATGGATAGGCCTGGTAAATCACACTGGTTTCTTTGGTCTACTCAAGTCAAGAGTTTCAACAGGATTTAGGCCCATGTTTGTCTTTCATCACACATGACTTCACCTCCTGAAGAGATGCTCAGCTATAGCACTTAATGTTATGCCTGTGCTGTGCTTAAAAAAAGCATGGAGAATCAAGGAAACCCAAGAAGGGAGAACATTTACATAATGTACCAACCTGTTCAGATATTTGAATGTTCCACCTTAGTGCAATTATTTTTCTTCTGGAATTCCACATCATTAATATAGATTTGGAAGAAAGTTTTCTGTCTCTGGTAGCCGTGTCTTAGGGCTACATCACTGCAGCTCTCCTCATAGGATCATAAGAGTTGGAAGACACCTCAAGGGCCAGCAAGTCCAATCCCCTGCCAGGTTTGGTTTTGACTGCTTCACAGATTCGAACACACATGAGTAGATTTGGATTTCAAGGCAAGAGATGCCACCTAAACATTAGGAAGAACTAACATTGCTGTTTGAGAAAGGTAGGCCACTTTGGAGCGCTTGGACTCTTCTTCTTTGGAGGTCTTTAAATACAGGTTGTTCCAGGCTGGTCCTACATTTGTTTGGAGGATGGGTTAACCCTTTCTCTCTTGTCCAGAATGGCATGTCATAAATAGCATCCTGCTCAGTTATCCTCATCCCAAACCTTCCTCAGTCATTGTATAGTACTATTACTATGTGCCATCATTATGTAAGTTGCTGTGACTTTCCAGGAGTATTCTGTATGTTTGGGGTACAGTCTAGGCAGATTGGATTTATTCCCTTTAACCAGTGTGTTATCCCCAGAGAAAGTGGTTCCTGTGCATTTTTCCAGAAGCAAAATTATGGTCCCAAACAGACAGACTAAAATAAATCTGTTTCAGGTCACTTTGGAGGTATGCTGTTTAAATGACACATGCATCTTCAGAGGCCAGAAGCTGCGCCAAAGCTGCACTTAGGACTGGAGCGCAGCTTTGGCACAGCTTCCGGCCTCTTAGGACACACGCATCATTTAAACAACATCATTTAAGCATACCTCCAAAGTGACCCAAAGCAGCTTTATTTTGGCTTGTCTGTTCAGGCCCTATGGCTGTTAACAATAGTCAGGAACCTTGCTAGTTTTAGAAGACAGTAGTACAGGTATCGAAGCAATTAAATATCCCACTTTTCTCCTGGATTGTGTGAAATTTTAAATCTGGGTTTAGCTTCTTATGTATATAGGCCAGGAAAGGGGGGAAAGCCAGAACTATATTCCCTAATTTGGAAGATTTTGGCTCTGGAATTGCATCTTATGTGTACGTATCTTGGTTTTCCTTATCACTGGGAGACACTGTGTATAGCCGCTTCTGTCGGCAAGGCGTGTGTTTGAACTGAAGAGTTGTTGCCTCTCAGCTTGGCTTTTGAGTCTTGCATAAAATATCTGTCTATAAATAAAGAGATAAAAGGGTTGTTGCTACAGGATGTCCTGGCAAATGAGTTCTCTATATCTCTTTGGACCTTTTTGTGTAAATAACTTAATTCAACAAATAAAGGATAAGTGGACTGTCTGGAGATGAGTGTGTTGTGCTTTTGAATGCAGTGGACACTTGCGTGGGTTTGGGGTTTTTTTTTTTTTTGGTGGGGAACAACAAAGGAATTGCTGTCATTAGGATAGTCCTAGAGATGAGTTTCCCTATTTATTCTCATACTAGTAACAGCAGCAGAATAAGCTTTTCAGACATTATGTGGCCTGCTGGATTGCAGTCTTGGCTTTAGAGATGACTAGCTGGCTCTTTGCAAGAGATGGACTGGTCAGATTACAGTAGATTTGTGATACCATCATTGACAGCGAATGGACTTCTCATGTTTTGTTTTCCTAGATAAGGAAATACTTTTCTAGCCTTGCTCCTTAAATTTCCACTAGCTGTTTCTTTCAAGGGGTGCCAGTAGTAGTGGCTTTTTGTAGCAAGAGGCTGTATAGTAGGTAGCTAGGAAGCAATTGTCATTCTACAGAGATTTCCAAAGGATCTAGATCAGTGATGGTGAACCTTTTAGAGGCCGAGTGCCCAAACTGCAACCCAGGACCCACTTATTTATTGTGAAGTGCCATGTCCCTCTGGCTTTCTAGTAACAAACTCTGGCAAACTCTGTGCTGGGGCGATGGCACTGGTGCCCACAGAGAGGGCTCTGAGTGCCACCTCTGGCACGCGTGCCATAGGTTCGCCATCACTGATCTAGATGGTTCAATGATAGGATATTCCTTCTATCTGGCAGGCACTATATCCCAGATTAGTAAAGGCTCTGGGTTTGCAACAGCCCTTAATAGATTATCTGAAAGCAGAAGCAAATTGTTTCTGTGGTGTGTGTTGGTGAGTTGGTGTGTGTTTGTGGGAATGCTGCCTTTTCAGGGCTAAAGGGACAACAGGAAATCCTGGGAATAATTATAAAACAAACATTGCAAAAAGTGTTTTGAGACAGGGTCTTTCCAGATAGTTGCCCAAATGCGTGGTGTCAAAGCCTCAAAAATCAGAGTGGCAATAAATATTGCACCGAAATAATCAATTTGAGTTTTTCATTGTTCTGTGGTTTCCAGCTTTTTCAGCTGTGTTAACAACTGGCATTCAAAGTGTTCTATGAAGCTACATCTTTGTTTTACAAAGAACATGGTAAATGTTGAGATCCTCATAGTTTAGTCTTGTAAAACTGCAATCTTCAGGATCAGATGTGAAAGCTGGCAGCTATTGGAGTACTTGGGGGAGAGGACCTGGACCTGTTTGGGTTGGGAATTAGAGCTTTAAATTCATCTGGAGAGGCCCTTCTTTTTGTCCTACCACCTTCTATGGCCTGTTTGGTGAGAACAAGAGAGAGGGCCTTCTTGGTGGCTACTTGAAGACTATGGCACTCCCTGCCTTAGAGAGGCCAGAATAACCTCGCCCTTGCTCTCCGGATTGCAGCTCAAAACATTTCTGTCCCATCAGTCTTTTACAAACTTATGGTATCTAGGGTTGGTTTATTAATGTGGCACAGCTCTGTTTTTAAGGCTTTTGTAAAGTCTTTTAATGCATTTTAATACTTTAATGTTTAATTGTTTTTTAAATCGCACATTTATACTTTTATATTAAAGCTTTTGTATTGTTTTTAATTTGTATTGTTTCAAATATGGTGTTAACTACCTGAGTCCCATTATTGTGAGAAACACAAGGTAAAAATGAATAAAATACTGTATATACTCGACTGTAAGTCGACCTCATGTATAAGTTGAGGGCAGGTTTGGGGGCCAAAATTGTGAATTTTGATATGACCCATGTATAAGTCAAGGGTAAAACTTAGGGGCATGCAATGAAGTATGTAAAGAATGAAGGAAAGGAAAATGATGCCGAAGAATGCTGCTTTTTTCCTGTCCAAGCATTCAAAAAAGCCAGAAGAGAAGTAAAGGGAATAGAAGAGGTTGGTGCTTCTTTTCGGTTCTTCCAGGGTGGACTAAGTTTTTACTTTTCACCATTCTACTCAGAGAGAGAGATGGTTCCTATTTTGAGTTAGGGTCCAGTACTTGCATTGACCTGTGTTTAAGTCAGCCCAGGTTTTTTGGGGTCAATTTTTTTTACTCAGATTTCTAGACTTATACATGAGTTATATACAGTAATATGTGCCAATGCGTTTTCCCCAATACTTTCACCACAAGGCTTCTTCCTGCTGAATGTTTTTTATTTCAGGGTCTTCTATGTGGGGATGAAGACCCCCTCCAAGTGCAAGGAGAAGAGGCCTTCTTTGCGTATAGGAGAATGCCGCCATTTGGATGATGAGAACCATTAGATAGTTATCCTTTCCTACTTGATTTTTTAAAAAATGTAAATGAAGAGAATGGTTATATATGAAGAGGACAAATTATGCAGCCCTCAAGATGTTGGGCTGCAACTCACAGCATCCCTAGCCAGCATAAGCTTGGAGTTACAGTCCAGCAACATCTGAACAGCACAGTTCCCACCCTGTTGAATAGATAGGCGTAAGCCCCACTAAGTGTAATAGTTTATTTCTGAATAACTGTACTGTAGGATTATATTGCAGATTTGCTTTCTGTGGAGAAGTATATATAGTTGTCCCTCCGCATTTGTGGATTTGACTTGTGTAGATTTAATTATTTGCGGATTAATTATTTTGCAGATTAATTCATTATATGTTCTCTCTAGGAATCGCTAGGTCCACCAGCACAAGTCTGCCAGAAGTTGACCATAGAGTTGTGCTGGAGAACCTAGAAGTTCCCAGAGAAAACATTTATGGAGGCATTTGTAGGTCCTCCAGCATGATTCTATGACCAACCTCTGGCAGATGTTGAGCATACAACACTTGTGCAATTCTATAGTCAGCGTCGACCAGGTGTTGGCCATATAATTGCAATGGTGGACCCAGAAGGTGTTCTCTAAGGTTCAAAAAAAGAGACAGTAGCCTGTTACAGACTGCCAAAATAAAGCTGCTTCGAGTCACAGTGGAGGTATGGTGTTTCAATGATGCATGCGTCCTAAGAGTCCAGAAGCCACACCAAAGCCACGCTCCAGTCCTTAGGGCTGGAGTGTGGCTTTGGTGCAACTTCTGGACTCTTAGGATGCATGCATCATTGAAACACCATACCTCCACTGTGACTCGAAGCAGCTTTATTTTGGCAGTCTGTAACAGGCCAGTGTTTTTTTATTTGTGGATTTTTCACTTTCACAGGGGCTCTGTGTCCCTAATCCCAGTGAATGTGAAGGGCGCACTGTCTTGTATTTTCTAAAGCGCAAGATTATTTCAACATGATACCAGTCATAAACAACATCTCAGATGTTTCCATTGTTGTGAAGACATGATGGGGCGAAAGTGCTGCGCAATGGTACTGTTGTACATGCTCCTTTGCGAAAAATGGAAGATCGACCCATTTATCTATCACTTTCCAGACCCTGTGAAAACTGTTCTTTGTCGTCTTCCTTTGTCCGTTGCAGAAAGTTGTAGAACTCCTTATTTCTGTAAAATATATATTTCACACATAAGGGGATATTATTTAGTGTGAGTTGAATGCATCCAGCAGAATTTGAATAGTTTTGTAGGACTATAATGAGCAGAACTCAAAAGAGGTGAATGTTGCGCTGGCTGATAGGAGACAGATGTACGCAGGGGAAGCGGAACTGTTGAATAAGCATATAAATCATGTTTCAAAGCATACCTGCCCTTTAAGTGCTAACAGTTTGGTCAGATAAAATTGCAGAGGGCTTTCCTGAGGAGGATCTGTTCAATGGTAGCAAATGTGAATCTCCAGTTTACAGTCTCTCTGTGGCGAAGAAGTCAGATTCGCTGCATTCATGACACACAAAATAACAACCAAATTAGATATGTAAGTCTCTGTTTAATTGCATTTGTAAAGACTGTTAATTTGTTAGGTACCAAAACTTTGCCCAGGACGAATACATGCAAGGATTAAATTGCTTCCAGTTCAAGCAAATCTATAGTGAAAACACTAGCTTGTATTTACTGAAATGCCAGAAGAGAAGTTGTTTGATGGAGGAGACTAAGGCTGCATCTGCACTGCAGAAATAACTCAGTTTGACATGGCTTTAACTTCCATGGCTCAGTGCTATGGAAGTCTTGGAAACGTAGTTTGTTGTGGCACCAGAGCTCTCTGACAGAGAAAGCTAGAAGTCTCACAAAACTACAGTTCCAAGAATTCCATAGCATTGAGCCATGGCAGTTAAAGTGGTGTCAAACTGGATTATTTCCCCAGTGCAGATGCAGCATTAGCCATCTGCTACCTATGCAATGGAAAGAAGGTGGCAGAAGGTGAAAGTTTCCAATGGTGTTGCAATATGGCATATAGGAAGGTCCAACATCTTCCTCCTTTCAGATCCCCATCTCTGCTTTGTTAACAATAGGTTTAAAGGAGGAATAAGAAGAACGAGGATAAATGGATAAATGGCTTCCTTTTATCTCCGCAGCTAAAAAGATAAATGTGACATTAATTACATCACTGCGCTTTGATAACTGGTATAGATCTTTGTTTTTGAAAGGGAGCTTTCCATCTGGGACCAATAAAGAAGGATCTTTTTTTTGGGGGGGGGGGGAGAGGATCCCTTTAAAGTTATTTGTGGGTTTAAAAAAGTTGTGATCTTAATTTTTCCTTTCATAGATGAAACCCATAGAAAGCTTTTGTTTGTTTTTGATGGGTTCAATTGTGTAACCATTTTAGTTCAATTGTGTAACCATTTTATTTTTACCTGTTTATTAGTATATCTTTTAGCATATATTGTATACTTTTTAGATATGTATAAGCTGTATACAAGTGGTGCATGTTCTGGTTCTGGTGCATGCTCAGGTTATTCATATGTATCTATATTGTATTGGGGTTTATTGCACCTAGTGCACTATATTTACATTTTATATATAGGTGTGTGGCACTGCTTTAATACTACGTTACTAGTATTTTGAAACGGCCCTTGGGCTATTCAATAAACTGTACTTCTACTTGTTTTTGATGGAGAGAGGAGGGATGAAAATCTAGTAGCATTTAACAAGTTTAGTTTTGGAAACAGGATTTCTTAAAGGGGGTATGTGGGTAAGTCACCATTAAATTGAACACTTCTGTATTTTGGAGAAGTGGAAGATAGGGATTCGACAGAACTAGCCTAGAGAATTTAAACGACTACAGAGAGCAAGGCCTGTTACAGGCAGCCAAAATAAAGCTGCTTCGAGTCACAGTGGAGGTATGGTGTTTCAATGATGCATGCGTCCTAAGAGTCCAGAAGTCGCACCAAAGCCACGCTCCAGCCCTAAGATTAATTTTTTCCCTTTCTTCTTCACAGCTCTTATTTCTGAAACCAAAGTTAGAAATTCATATTTCTTTGTTTAATTCTTTTAAAGAAAAAAAAGACAATTATAATAAAACACATCGGGCTGGGGGGTGGTGGAAGGGGCGGAACAATAACTTCAGCTGAACAAAAGTTTGTTGAAAAAGATATCCGCAAACAACAACCAGGAAAAAAAAATTAGAGATGGTAAAAATTGTCTCCTGGAATGTTAAAGGGATCAACTCCTAACAGAAAAGAAGTATAATATTCCATCATTTAGAGAAAACATAGGACTTTATCGCACTGGCCCTAAAATGGGCCCAGTGCGTTCTGGCGCACATGGAACGGGATGGGACCAAGAACCCCATTTTATCGCATGCTGGAACGCCACCTTTGCTGCTGGGCATTCCAGTTGCGTCCCTGTTCCGTCCCAGAGGCTGCCATTTCTGAGAACTGTTCTAAAGCGTTCTCAGAAATGGCCAAGAACCCCATTTTATCACACAACTGGAACGCCCGGCGGCAAAGGCGGCATTCCAACGTGCGATAAAATGGGGTTCTTGGCACCATCCCGTTCCATGCGCACCCGTGCGTGTGCACATTTAGAATGCATTGGACCCATTTTAGAGCCAGTGTGATAAAGTCCAAAATCTGACATTTTATGCATATCTGAAACAAAAATAAAATATGAAGATGCTAACTATTTAAGAAATCCCAAATTAGGATCCTGTTTTTCATCACTCACAAACAAAAAGAAAAAAGGAGTATCAATCTATATCAACAAGAAATATCCAGCTAGAGAAATCTTTAAAGATAATGAGGGATCCTACATCGCAGTAGAGACAAGACTAATAGACTTGACAGTTTTAGTAGTTGGAAAGTTTTATATGAAGATCTCAAAAAACAACTACTTATAATAATATACTGCTGATAGCGGACTACAACGCAGTCCTCGAACCTTCTCTAGACAGGACTTCAAATCAAGGCAGAAAGCTTCATAGTAATCAAGGGAAATTACCTCAATCCCTCTGCATTGATAAACGAATTCAAACTTTCAGATGTCTGGAGACATCTGTACAAAGAATCTAAAGGATATACTTTTTATTCTCAAGTCTATGACTCTTTCTCCAGGATAGATCTAATGTATGCAGCTACATCTCTCTTATCAAGGATAGTATCTATGAATATACTACCTAGATGGATCTCAGATCATAACCCTATAATGATTGCATCCCTGTATTTAGTGAATTCTGAATCAGTGGTGTCATAAAGACCAGAATTATCACACTTCATTTTTGCATTAGGGAAATTTGCAGATTACTTGCAGTCAGTCATTAACAGAAGTAATTAACTGTGGCGTGTGCTATAACAGGCTGAAACAGTACAGATATTTCATTAAAGATCTATATCTATATCTATATATTAAAAAATCAGGGAATCGAGGGAATGCTGTTGGAATTCACTTTGCCTCACAAGCCCATAAATATATGTCTACTTTGATACAACATATCCAACACACTCCTTGATTTTTTAAAATCCAGTCTTCTATTCATCAGCTGAAAAAGCTCCCAGAGTGAGATACATAAGATAACAAATAAGACCCTGCTTTCAGGCTTGCAGTCTTAAAAGACTCGAGTTACTATGAATATTTGCGTACATCATGTGTGCACCGGAAGTACTGTAGATATTATGCCACCTGAATTTAAGCTCAGGGGGAAAACTGTTGCAAATAGTTTTAGTGGCAAGATTGACTATTATCGGTCAAGACTGAACGTTATCAGTCAAACTTAAAGTTTCTTTCCAATAGAACATAGTGAAGGATCAAAGCCTATATTCCCAAGCTCTGTTTCCTCTGGAAATAGGAAAAGGGAGCCATTGAAGATGCATTACCAGTTTTCTTATTGGACTACGATAGAATTCACTAGCAGCTGCCCAGAAGTGAAAAGCATCCAGGTGTAGAGTTAGAATTACTGATGCTTTCTGCACCTGTAAGTGGGTTAATGATCATTTGTAGGTTTCAAAAATATCAGGTAGTCTAAGATAAGCTTTGAGAAATCTGTTGCTTATAGGCCTGTATCAAGGGTTCCCAAACTGGGGCAGGACCCTTAGGGGCGGCATGAGAATTGCTCAAGGGGAGTGTGTTGGAGGCTTGCAACTTCCCAAAGGTCTGCTGGTGACAACTCCAATTTCACACAGCTTTTAGGGATGCACTGTTTGCCAGTGCAAAGGTAGGGCCCTTGCAAAGTCTTCAGCCTACATTCATTGGCTAATGACTGCCTTGGTGACTTTATGCAATCTGCTGGAAATTCTTGAACCATTTTTGCAACTCGTTCTTACTGACTAACCAGCTACTGCCTTCCTGTATGTAGCTGCCTTTTCCTTTGAGACAGAATACTATCTGCTTCTGAATCATTAAAAAATAAAATAAAAACTCTACCTCATTCATTCATTTATTTAATTTCTATGCTGCCTTCTTCCCAAAAAGGTACCCAAGGTGGCTCACAATATAAAATACATTGTGGATATATAAAATATATCTTAGTGATAGGGAACAAGCTATCCTTGTGTGTGTGAATGTGAAAAGCCAATGGGCAGAGACAGGTTTCTTTCCCCTCCCCTTCTGGGAATAATAAGCTTCTGCCCCAGTGATTTGGATCTAAAGGTCTCTTGAAGATGGTTAGGCCAAAATTAATGCAAGCATGGCTTTGTGCTCTGCTTGTCTGCTCTTGCCTAGGATCAAAAACAGAGGGGTAACCCTTGCCTGCAGGGGACAGACTAACAGGGATTTAGACTTTGGCTCTGTCTTCCTTGTAGAGAAACCTTTGGTTTGATTGATGATGGTAACTTGGGCAGATAATAAAGAGGCGTTCGGATGAAGTCAGCTGATGGGTTGGCTACTGCTTGGTGGGCCGCACTGCCTGGCAGTTGGCTCCCCCAACATTAACCTCTGCCTCCGGTCCTTTTAATGTTTATTTTATGACCTATCTTTGATATGCTGGTGGGTGACCCAAGGTCCAATAACTCAGTGGTGACATTTCGGCTGGGTATAATTTTAGACCAACAATAACAAAAATAAATCACTCCACACTTTCCATAAAGCATATATTTAGGTGTAGTAGTGTGTGAGCCATCGGGAGAAAAGGACAAATTTATTCCAGCTCAAGCTGGCCTCTGCAAGCGCCGTAGCCGTGCCAGTGAGCTTTCCTCTCCCCCGCTATCTCTTTTCAGTCTTGTTAACATACACAAAATTTGGCTGCCGATGCTTCCCTTCCAAATGCATGCTGCAGTTTCAGTAAATTATGGAGATCCCCTTGCCCTTACCCAGCATGCGACTGAACTTTGTCTTAAACACAGGGGCTCAGTTTAAACCAGCAGCCCACCCAGAAGTGTTCAGGGCGGGGGGCAAAAGAGGCAAAGAAAAAGAGGGAGATGTCAACAAAGGCATCCCCCCCTCTCCATCCAGCCTCACTGTAGCGTTGCCTACACTGCCTGCATGGCTAGGAGAAACACAGACCCTCATTTACACGTAAGAGCAGTGTCCTATTCCTCGACGCACCCCTCCCTCCTAGCAGCTCTTCCAAGCTGTTATTTTAAACATGCCAACCTTTGAGACCACCTTTCAACTCCAAAGTTTTCTGAGAAAATAAAAACGTGTGAGCCATGGGGTCCCCCCCCACCTCTTTTTTTGCACTGCTTTCAAGGTACTCCTTGCTACACGCTCTGCTTCAAGCCTGTTATTGCAGGCAGTTTGCTGCAATATCTTGTTATTGGCTTAACAAATGGAAAGCGGTGCGCACTGACCTTTTTGATGGTCCAGTGCGTGTGTTTTTTCTGCAGGAGAGAGAGAAAGAGACTTCATTGTAAAGGGATATACTATTTTACACTGATCTTTGTGGGCTTTCCGTCCCCAACGTCTCTCTGACCACTTCTGTGCTTGCGCTTAAATATTTGTTTTCATTGACGACAGTGATACACCTTAAAGATGCCGTTGTCTTTCTGGCTAGGGGATGTGTCCTTGCCCATTTGTCCTCTATTACAAAATGTCTCACAAGTGACATTGTTTTAAACCTTCATGCCTAACCTTCATCACAAACCTGCGCATGCCAATTCAGTTGTGCCAACTTGTGCATTCTACTTGTTTCAGGCAGTGGGAACTAGTTCCCTTAGATATTGCTCCAGCATTGTTTCATTTCTGCCTGAGTTATCTGATGTCGTTGGAAGTACCTAATGTAATGGGTTTGGGAATAAATGACAGAGCAATGTACATGCAGATGGGAATGGGGTGTTATAGAGGGATTAGATAAGAGCCCTAGGCTGCTTGATATGGACACATATGGATTAAAAAAATGTAACTGTAGACGTGAGGAATTTTTTACTATCTTGGAGGGTGGACCCAGTAGATATTCACACAAGAACAGAATGATCCCATCATATATGGAGATGAATAATCTTTCCTTTTCCTGTATCTCTGAAGCTGATCTGATTCAGTTATATCCTTTGGCAATGTAGGTCAATATAAGTACCTAAATTCCAGAGTGACCCATAGCCTAAACTTTGGACAGAAGGTTCAGCTGTGGATACATACAGTCATGTGTCATTTTTGCTAAGCTCCTCTATATTATTGTAGCATGTGGAGCTAGAGATGGTGAGTAACAGGTGGTATGTAGTGTTCTTGGTAAAATGTTGTTTTATTTCACCGCAAAGGCTGGGCTGACTGTTCTGCTCTGGGCTGACATGTGCCATTGCGCTAAGAAGCTTTTTTAAAAGACTAGGGGCTGGTGAAAATTGAAACCTTCGAGGAGGAATGAGCTTTTGGTTTGTTCGAGAGACCACAAGCGAAAAATCTGAACCAACAAGACAAGCCTCAAACTAGAACCAAAACAAACATATTCGTATTCTTTACCACCCAAGTCTGTCATCCCTTTCCACATGTGCTTTAATGCTGATCCTTTCCACCCGCAGATAATATTTTCTGTAGACCAGCATGTAGGAACATTAAAAACATATCCATGCCGGATCTGACCAAAGAACTATCTGGTTCAGTATTTGGTTCAGACGGTGGCCAAGAAGTTGTCTGTGAGCAAGACATCATTGAAGCTGCACCCACCAACATGAATTACCCACCATTTGATCTACAGAGACATGCTGCCTTTGATACTGGAGCTGATATGGTTATTTGGACATTGATGGCCCCATCCTCCGTGCATTTACTTAATATCCTTTTTAAGCCATCGTAGTTGGCAGCCATCACTACATCTTGTCGCAGTGAATTCAACTATGAGTTTAAATATGAGCAGAGTTTAACTATGAACTGTGTATAAAAGTTTTACCTTTTGATCTGTTCTGAATCTCCCTCCATTGAGTTTCAGCAGAAAGCTGTGGCAATGTATTATGAGAAAGAGAGTCCATGTGGTGTAGTGGTTTGAGCACTGGACTACAAATCTGGAGACCAGGGTTCAATCCCTCACTCAGCCATGGAAAACTTTTCATTTACCCATCTACCATAAGCTCAAGAATGTCATTTTCTTAGTCAGTCTTTGCCATCTCAGATCTGTGTATATGTGAACTTGTTCTGGTATTGTTTAATCCTAATATGCTTAGCTTTTTGTACTTGCTTGAATTAATTCACATTTGCCTTTTTTTAATGCCCATCCCCACAATTTGAAGAGATCCTTCTGTAGCTCTTCACAGTTATTGTTCAGTGCCTTCAAGTCATTTCCGACTTATGGCAACCCTAAGGCGATCCTGTGATGAGGTTACTTACTCTAGTAACTAAAATCCACATGGAATAAATACTCCTAGCTAGAATTCAGTTCCTCTAAGTGTAAGCCATAGCTTTTCGTGATCTATGCAGTAATAGAGTCATAAGCCAATGTTCAAATCACTACAGGACTCTGGCTCTTTCACTGTAACTTTGTTGTTGTTGGTGGTGGTGGTAACTGCCCTCGAACTTTGACTCATGAGTGAGACACCTCCAAGCCCCCTTGTCCTCAGTTGTTCTGTTCAGGTCCTGCAGGCTCAGGACTGCAACCTCCTTGATTTAATCTATCCATTGAATATGTGGCCTTCCTGTCTTTCTGCCATCCTCCATCTTTCCTAGCATTATTGTCTTTTCCAACGACCCATGCCTTCTCATTATATGGCCAAAGTACAACAGCCTCAGTTTGGTCATCTTGGTATCCAAGGAGAGTTTGGGACTAATCTGCTCTTGTACCCATTTGTTTGACTTTCTGGCTGTCCATGGTATTCTCAGCACTCTTTTCCAGCACCACATCTCAAATGTATTGGTTTTCCTTTTATCTGCTTTCTTTACTGTCCAATTCTCACATCTCTATGTGGCGATGGGGAAAGCAGTGGCTTGGACTATCCGTATTTAAGTGTTCAGTTTTTATATCTTTGCACTTTAGGATCTTGTCTACTTCTTTCATAGCTGCCCTTCTCAGTCCTAATCTTCTTCTGATTTCTTGGCTGCAGTCTTCGTTCTGGTCAATGATGGATCCAAGAAATTTTTGACTATTTCTATTTCTCCATTGTCTAGACTAAATTTATATAAATCTTCTGCGGTCATTTTTTTAAATGTTCAGCGTTAAGCCTGCCTTTGCACTTTCTTCTTTAACTTTCCTTAGTAACTGTTCCAAGTCTCCGTTGTTTTCTGCTCGTATTTCTGCTAGTTGTCTGCATATCTTAGATTCCTGATGTTCCTTCCTCCAATCTACATTCCTCCTTCTTCCGAGTCTAAACCGGTGGGCTTGAAATACAGATTTCCTATCACTGACATTAAAGATTTGTGCCCTAATTCCGGCTGAGACACCTTTGCTGTCATCATCGTCTTGTGATCTTTAGGTGAGAATTTGGGCAGGTGCTCAGGAAAAGATCAGAGACATTTTAAACCCACTTTTTCTTCCCAAAATATTCCAAGGAGCTATTTGGATCCATGCCAATGAGATCTTAGGAGAGGAAGTACTTTTGCTGTAAAATGCAAGTGCAAATTCCTTTCGTGAAATCTATCAGTATCTTTTTCCATCCTTGCAAAGTTAACTGATCCCACTCCGACTGCGTTCTTTTTCAACTCTCTAGAGAGACTGTATATTCAAGATTATTGAGTTTTTATTTCTAAAGACCTGGGAAGGGATAGAGGTTTTATATGTGATGCCCTCTTAGTGACTCGATAACAATATTGACCATGCCTTAGCAGGAGAAAAAATGAACAACTGTGTACCTTTTGTGCTACAAACACTTTGTTGGAGACACTTTCTTTGTATGTGTGTGTGTGTGTGTGTTAAAAAAGCTACCTCCATAAATGCTATCCTTAAAATGGGCAATTATTTACCAGCGTAGGTTATATGAAAGAAATGGATACCTATGGAAATATGGTATATTGAGACTGGATATCATACATATGATGCCTAATTAGAGTTTTGATTTCATCAATGGAATATGCTTTAAAAGGTTCCAAGAATGTCATCATTTGTTGTGGCGGACCATAAAGAGACTTAGATTTGAATAAACAACAAATGGGTACCATGTTCCTTCAAAAGCATTTTTCTTTGGATTTGTTTTCCTTTGCTTCGTCCTTTAGATCTTTTGTTACCTGGCCTGAAGTTTTACCCTAGACTTATCCATAGCCCATAGGTCATATAAAAATCCATAATTTCAGCCCCAAAAACCTGTCCTCAACTTATACACATATAGTCAAATATATATAGTACATTTCAATTATCGCAGCTTAGCCAATCAATTCAACATGACAGATGGGTGAATGTATATCCAAAACATGCTGCAGAAATAATCCAGTTTGAGACCGCTTTAACTGCCCTGGCTCAATGCTAGGGAATTCTGGGAACTGTAGTTTTGTGAGACATCTAGCCTTCTCTGTCAGAGAGAGCTCTGCTGCCATAATGAACTACAGTTCCCAGGATTCCCTAACACTGAGCCAGAGCAGTTAAAGCGGGCTCAAACTGGATTATTTCTGCAGTGTGTTTTGTACCGTAGAACTTAATGTGAATTCACCAGCAGAAAGGGACCTACCTTTTTCTTCACTATATAGTAAGACTATATTACATTTTTAATAAACTCCTTGGTATTGAATATGTATTGAAACTGATAAACTTGCAAAAGGAACTGTGGCCAAAATTGACAAATAGTTAATAAGCTCGCCTTATGGTGGGACTGGATGTGAAACATATATGGGAAACAGCAAACAGATCTCATAGAGTGACTAGTCTCATAGTTGCATCTCTTTGCCATTTCTGTGGTGAGAACAATATGTTGGAGGGTTGCGGTTTAAAGAGTGCTTATATCAATATGTGTCTGGGGTGCCCTATTGTGCAGGATGTTTGGACTCAGATTTCAAAACAGATGTCCATAATAACTAAGCAAAAATTCATTACTGTATGGATCTGATGCCATTATGCTTCTTATTAAAGACAACAAGAAATGACAGTACAAAGAAGTTACTACTCTTCTTATGGTTCCTGTTTGAATGACCATTGAGGAACAATGGAAATAAACTTTAATCCCCTTGTAAGATTGACGGGGAAATGTTTGGGACTCCCTTCCTATGGTAAAATAATCGCACAACATGAAAGTGATTAAAGGCCTTCTTAGTAATGACACTTTTATCACATCTTGGTCTCCATATATAGACTATATCAGTTGTAATGTTGGTCCCTTGCATCCATCTATCCATCAAAGCCCCATCTGGAAGGATATTTTAGTGTGTACTGATACCTCTGATGTGTCACCTTAAGCAGAACCATCTAAGATATTTTTCATTCTTCTTGTATCCCATGTATTGGATGTTCTGCTTTGACTGGTGTCAGTGGGTTTGTAGAATCTATCTATCTATCTATCTATCTATCTATCTATCTATCTATCTATCTATCTATCTATCATCTATCATCTGTCTATCTATCTATCTATCTATCTATCTATCTATCTATCATCTATCTATCCATAAAAAACTCTGGAGTAAAAGCAAGACAATGCTTGAAATTAGTGTTTGTCTTTATGGTGCGCTAGTTGCCAACCACTTTTTTTCAGTTGCAGGTGTAGTATTTTGCAGATATGTTGCATTTTTAAGTGGTTTTAGAGCATATTTTAAGTGGGTTCAAAGGATTTTATCACATGGGGCTTTTAAAGTGCTGTAAAAATGGGAAAATAGTACCTTTGGCAATAACCTAGCGCCTGAAACTGTGTCCTCCTTGTTGCTCCCTTGTCCTAGAAGCATTGTGTGCCATTGATCATAGAATTAGAGAATCACAGATTTGGAAGAGACGCCAAAGGCCATCCAGCCCAGCCCCATTCTGCCATGCAGGAACTCTCAATCAAAGCATTCTCATTGACAGATGGCCATCCAGCCTCTGTTTAAAGACCTCTAAGGAAGGACACTCCACCACACTCCAAGGGAGTATCTTCCACTGTCGAACAGCCCTTACTGTCAGGAGGTTCCTCCTAATATTGAGCTGGAATCTCTTTTCCTGTAGCTTGCATCCATTGCTCCAGGTCCTGTTCTCTGGAGCAGCAGAAAACAAGCTTGCTCCCTCTTCAATATGCCATCCCTTCATCAAGTATTTAAACAGGGCTATCATATCACCTCTTAACCTTCTTTTCTCCAGACTAAACACCCCCAGCTCCCTGAGTCTTTCCTCATAGGGCTTTATGGTTTCCAGACCCTTCACCAATTTGGTCGCCCACCTTTGGACACATGGCTCCAGTTTCTCAATGTCTTTTTTGAATTGTGGTGCCCAGAACTGGACACAACATTCCAGGTGTGGCCTGACCAAAGCAGAATAGAGTGGCACTATTACTTCCCTTGATCTAGACCCTAAACATGACTACTGGCTGCACTATATGAGGGAACCTGGGGAACATGGACCAAAAAAAATGTATGTTTTCAAACCTCCGGAACGATCTCCTTGAAGACCCATATGCCTAGGAGATAAAAAGGCATTTTTCATTTTTGGACCTTGTTTCTTGTTGGAATCACTCCAGAGGGGAGGAAGAGAGACCTTTTCCTTGCCATCCAGATGATTTCTATACTAGCACACATGAACGCCTCTCCTTCTGCCCATGATCCAGGCGTGAGCCAGCTATCTCTTTAATGAGGGCCTGCCTTGTGCCTTGGTCAGCTAATTAAAGAGACCATGCCAGTAAGCTGTGGCACCAGGTTGACGGTAGGGAGGCTTTTCTGAGCAGGATGCGGAGGGAAGAGGGATCACGCTGGCAGCAGCTGCTTGGCTGGGGGCCCTGCAGATTCAGTTCACCCCCACAGAGCAACTGGAAATGGAAGATCGGGTTTTAAAAACAGTTATAAATACTCCTTGAAGAGCTGATGCAACCTCAGCAGCCAAAGCGAGGTGTTTAAGAACAGGAGACTTGTAGCTGAGAAGCTAAGACTCAGTCTGTCTCCCACCACAGTCTGTTTTTCCCTCTCCTGTTTCCAAAGTCTGCCGTTTACTTTATACACAGTTATACGGCGCGTAAAAATAAACTGTCCTTTTCTATTTCCAGATGCACACACACACACACACGCACACACACTCCACACAGCGGCAGGGAGCAAGTTGCATTTTGTGAGATCAAGGCCCTTGTATTTTATTTATTTGTTGTATTGGAGGGATTTATATTCTGCCTTTCGCCCAAAGTGGGATTTATTTTGAGTATCTGTTGCATAGGAAAAAAGTATTGCTGATGTACAGAACAGGTATAAGCTATTGTATATGTATATATGTTGTATATCTAGGAACAATTTTTAAAATTGTGTCAATTTCTTTTAATGGGCTATACAGTCAGCCCTCCTTATACACGGATGTTTTATCCACAGATTCAAGCATCCACGGCTTGAAAATATTTTTAAAAGTGTGCATTTCAGACAGCAAACCTTGATTCTCCATTTTATATAAGGGACACCATTTTGCTCTGCCATTGTATTTAATGGGACTCAAGCATCCACTGATTTTGTTGTCCACAGGGGCTCCTGGAACCAAACCCCAGCGGATAACAAGGTCCCACTGTATTAATTACTTAACTATGATTTTGGTGTTGGACCAGGACTCTAAAAAAGGCAATCATGGTGAAGTGGTTTGAGTGCTGGGCTATGACTCTGGAGATCAGGGTTCGATTCCCAGCTCAGCCATGACCTTGGGGAAGTCACACTCTCTCAGCCTCAAGGGAAGGCAATGGCAAACCTCATCAGGACAAATATTGTCATGAAAACGCCATGCTATGGTTGTATTAGAGTTGGAAATGACTTGAAGGCACACAACAACAACAACAACAACAAAAACAGGACTCTAAGAGACAAGCATTCAAATCCCTCTTAAGTCAGGGAAACCCATTGCGTGAAGTTGGGCAAGTCATACTCTCTCAGCCTAAGAGGAAGGCAATGACAAACCAATATAACCCTAGAAGAGAATAGCTATAAGTCAGAGTCAGCTTGAAGGCATGTAACAAATGGTAGTTTAATTCCACTTCCAAGATCCTGTTGTGTGCATCTGCTGTTAGTGGATAGAGGACTTACTTTTATCTCTCCTATGCAGTAACCATGCATCCTTTGGATGCAAAATAACTAATAACTGTGGATGCAAAAGTCAAATGAGAGGTGTTTAACTATTTCCTTATGCATATATCTAACAATTTACTTGGGATGTTATTTTAAAACAGAAGAGGTGGAAAAGCAGAAAAATTGGTATGACTGAACGTTAATCTTGATAAATAAACAAGACCTCTTGATTCACCCCTTCACCTTTGGAAGGGTGCAAGGGGATATGAGGTATTTGGCGCTATACCTGCAGACTGAGTTGGGATAGAACCCTAAGACTGCATTCACACTGCAGAACTAATCCAGGTTGACATTGCTTTAATTGCCATGGCTGAATACTATAGAATTCTAAGAATTGTAGTTTTGTGAGACATTTAGCCTTCTCTGATAGAGAGCTCTGGTGCCACAACCAACTAGAGTTCCCAGAATTCCATAGCATTCTGCCATGGCAGTTAAAGTTGTTTCTGCAGAGCAGATGCAGCCCTGGTCACGGATAGGTAGTCCTCAGAATCACTGAGGTAGATAGGAGAATGAAACAAGCACTGTCTATTGCTTATTTTGCGTTGAATATATGCCAACACGCCTGTATCAGAAGTCTTTTCTAGGTGTATGGTGGCAGTCAGCAGTGAGACTGCATGCACATTTCCTTTCCTTTCCCTTGCTTTGCAGAGCGATGTGTTCAAATGTGGGAAGAAAGGGAAGCGTATTGCCTACAAGTGGGGCTGTGGGTGGGTATGGAATAATACAACAACGTGTATGCATCTGTGGTTTTCTTTTCTCCACACCTTCCCCTGCCTTTTGATACCCTTTGAGCTTGTCCTGGGCAATTTGGTTTTGGGTAAGTACAGAAGGATGTGTGATTCCACTTTTAAGAAGAGAATGGGCAGAGTGTGGGCCATGGGCCCTATGCACCCAAAGCCCTTTTGTTGGATCTTCAAGTACTATGTCCTCTTTCACATCCCAATTTTTCGCTCACAAAACCCTTTTACTCTCTCCAGAGCAGTGATTCCCAAACTTTGGTCCTCCAGTATGCAGAGAGATCTTGTAGCACCTTTGAGACTCACTGAAAGAAAGAAGTTGGCAGCATGTGCTTTCCTAGACTTCAGTCTATTTCCTCAGATGCATTTAAGTAGACTGAAGTCTATGACAGCTCATGCTGCCAACTTCTTTCTTTCAGTGCGTCTCAAAGATGCTACAAGATCTTTCTACATACTGATTGGACAGACTAATATGGCTATATCTTTGAGTTTGGTCCTCCGGGTATTTTGGGTTTCACCTTCTGGAATTCCTGATTATTGGCCAAGGTGTCCGGGGCTTTTGGGAGCTGAAGTCCAAAATACCTGAAGACCAACGTTTGGGAATTTCTGCAGAAGGTGTGTGTATATTTTGTTGTGTCCTGTCTTCTCCCCCCCGTCCGCCAGCTGTTTCAAGCCCAAGCAAGGTGTGTTTGGGTTTGTTGGTTTGGTCAAAATACTTATGTATGTGTTGTGTACCTTCAAGTTGTTTCTGACCTATGGCAACCTTATCATAGGGGTTTCTTGCCAAGCTTCTTCAAAGGGGGTTTGCCATTGCCTTCCTCTGATGCTGAGAGAGCATGGCTTGCCCTAGGTCACCCAGTGGGTTTCCATGGCCAAGCAAAGACTCAGACTCTGCTTTCCAGAAGCGTAGTCCAGTGCACAAACCACTATGCCATAATTTGGGGTGCTGCGGCTTTCAGAGAGCCAATAGCGGGTACATATGGGTCCCAAACTTCTGCCCCCTCTGCTTCAGGGGCACCAATAGTGCCTCCATTTGCTTGTTTCAGAGGTTAGGCCCAGGTGAAGAGGTGCCAAATTCCAGAGAAAGAAAGTTGCTGGGAAAGGAAGAAAAGCTTTTATACATATGAATTCTTCAATAAGATCATTTATTAGGTAGCTCCTCTGATAAGCTCTGCTTTTCCTTCCTGCTTCATGAGGCCAGTCATGTAAAATAGGAACAGGGAATTTGGATGGATTTGCAGGGCCAGTTTCAGCCTCCCCTTGAATTTGGTGACAAAAATACAATACATAGTTCTGTCATTCAGAGAATTCTTGGGTAACATGTTAATTTAATGCAATTCACTTGTATGAATAAAACTCCCTGTATGACTACAATTACTAATAAAAAAATATATCCCGATAAGCAGAGTCATTAGCACTGTCTGCTCTCAGTGATCCATCCCAACATCTAGCAAAGAGAGAAACTCTAGTCCAAAGACTGGTGTCTTGGGACTGTGACTAGCACCGAACAAATGAGCATTTCAGTAATATTTGCTTGGCGTAGCCACACCAAGAGTCCTTTAGGTGTCGCACTGCAACAGAAAGTGCAGCAGCAGGAACCTATGTGTGTCGTTCCCTATCGGCACTCCCACCTCACCTTCTGGAGACATTGGTTGCATCTGTTTTTTGGGAGGGAATCGTAAAAAACTGTCATTGCAGCGTCTTCTGGCATGTGGCTGGAATCCTAGTAATGGCATGATAAGAAAAACCCGGGGCAAGTTTTAGTTAAAGTAAATGTGGTGAGTTGAAAGCAGGTTGCATAATCTGGAGAGTTTTATGTATTGCTCTTTCCAAAGGTGATGTGTTTACTTCTTTCTTCATGCCCTGCCACCACTGAACTTCATGTCTCTTTTTCCATTCATCTCCGCAATAATTGCTTTATTTTCTCCAAGGGATTGTGTGTGATTTTGTGACATGGATGGCTGTTTTTTGCCCTTTCCATTCTGATAATGCAGTTACCTCCAAAGCTTGGGATCTCATATGTAATGCAGGTGCATGGTTCACGTTGGTTTGTGTAAGCTTTTGCAATACATGTTCACATGTTCTAGCACTATTATGTTATATATAAAGAGACGGAAATGCTCCCACATCCCTAAAGGTGCATTTTGGAGTCCTGGTGGGTTGCATGCAACCCACAAACTGCACTTTGCCTACCCATGTTCTGTACTTTCTACTTGAGATGATTCAGTTGGGTAGACTTTTTTTAAAAAAAGGCTTTGTACTTTATATTTCCCATAATCCACATACCATTTAACAACATGGGTTTGCAGCAAAGTATCTAGACATGGAGAGTCATGTGATGTAGTGGTTTGTGCGTTGGACTAAAACTCTGGCGATCAGGGTTCGAATCCCTGCTGAAGCATTAAAAGAACTACTGGGTGACCTTGAGCAAGTCACACACTCTCAGCCTCAGAGGATGGCAATGGCAAAGGCAAACCCCCTTTGAAGAAACCTGACAAGAAAACCCTATGATAGGTTCACCTTGGGGTCACCATAAGTTAGAAATGGCTTGGAGGCACACAACAACAATCTAGAGACGAGGATCTCCATGTGCTTTTCATATTAATTGTGATTCATGGCCTCAGTCCTATTAGTAATCCAACTAAAGCAGACTCACTGGACAGTGAATAAGCATGTAAACCCATTGAATCAATAGGTATGTTCCACTTTGGACATCCACTAGGACTCCATACAAAATGTCTAGGTTTTTCCTGAGTTTATGCCATTGATGAACAACAGGTCTGGAATAAAATTAGCTGAATAATGATACATTAGGTATCCATGCCGAGAAACCATGTGTCCTGTATTCTGTTCTTTTCAAACCCTGCCTTCTGCCTTTACCATTTACCAGTGACATTGCAATACTTTATCATACCTCTTGTTTCTCTTTGCTGCGCTGATATGACTCTTCTGTTGCTCCAGAAGACAGGGCTCAAAGCAAGGGCTGGAAATGGCAGAGAACCAGATTTTGACTAAACATTGGGATCACCTTACCAGTGAAATAGTTTGTCTCAAGAGGCTGCCAGGAGGGTGGTAACCTCACTTTCATAGAGTTGGGTGGGACCTGGGAGGTGTTAGTATTGACAGGACAGCAACCTCAGGAATGCTGTTGATGCCGCATGGTTTTCTTTTTAGGGGGAGAGTTGATTAAATGCCTTCAAAGATACTTTCCAAGCCTTAGGATTTTATGTATTCCCTTCCCTAAGAAAGCATGGAATGATGTAAGCCAGCCAGCCAGAAGATACTTCCTAAACACAAAACTACAGTATAGTTGTTTTATATATGAAAATGCATTTCTAGCAGTCATCAAGCTAAATTGCTATGCACCAAGAAGGACTGTGTCTCTCCTCACTGCCCTAAAGTCTGCCTTGCTTTCTGCTTTCTCCATGTACCTTGGCAATAGGTACGGTCTTACAACATTGCTTATGTGTGGGTTAGGGCTGGCTGGCTCATTTTGTTCCTATCCCAGCAATTCTAAGCATACCTGGTGAGAATAACTGGTCCAACCTCCAAAGCTTACCCATCAGAGTAGAGGAGTTTTTCTGAGAGCTCAAAGGGAAGAGATGCCTGAAGCTTTTGAATGACAAAGCATTGACATGCAAAGCAATGAGATATAACTGGGAATATCTGATCTTTGTATTAAGTGATCTACCTGCTATAAGGCGACCTGCAAAAGAAGTCTTTATGGAAATGCAAGGAGCATCTCTGATGTGCAGTTTCACATATTGTGCAAGTTGTATACATACCAGTGGTAGGATTGTTCCTTGCATCCCTGACATTTATGAGTAGCTTGGTAGACAAGGAACATCAGAGAGATGAAGGGGGCATTGTTTAGGGACATTGTTTAGGCATTTATGTCACTGCATACCTCTAACTCCCAATGTGATTCCCAAGCTTTGGTCTTGCTGATGTTTTGGACTTCAGCTCCCAGAATTCTTCATTATTGGCCAAGCTGGGTGGGGCTTTTGGGAGCTGAAGTCCAAAACACCAAGAGAGCATCAAGAAAACAAAAATAATGGCGAAACATCAGGAATAAACTCTTCTAGAACATGGCCACATCGCCTGAAAAAACCCACAGAAAACTATGAAAATAATGACCATGGAAGATCTCCAAGAATTCATCCTAGATAACTAGAAAACTAAAATAGTCATATAGTCCCCATACCTCGGATCAAACTTTGACCAGGACAGAGACTGTAATGAAGAAATCAGAAGCAGTTATGAAAGAACTAGATACGATCTTCAAGTGCAAACTCTGAAAACTAAAGTGAGGTTAGGGGCTCGACAGACCGCCCCAAAGGGGTGGTGGGATGCGGCCCCTTTCCTAGCCAGATCGGGGCCATGGCAACCTCACACCGCAGCCCCAATATGGCCTTTCGAGGGCACAAAAAGGAGCCGCAAAAAGTGGCTACTTTTTGCACTCTTGGAAGGGCACCATAGCCCTGATGGCACGGCTATATGGTGTGTGACCATTGCTGGGCGTCTGATTCTGACCACAGAAGTGAGCAACCTGTAGTGGCGGCGGATGTGCCAGGAGGTTCAGTGGGACACTTGTGTGGACAGATGCCATAGTTTTTTTTTTGTTTTTTTTTTGATGTTGTAAGCCACCCTGAGTCCCAGTTCTGGGAGAAGGGTGGGATATGAATAAATATACTACTACTACTACTACTAATAATAATAGTGTGGAAATGGAAGACCAGGTAATGGGCAAAGGTTGGGGCAGCTGAGGGACCAGCATACTCCAAGTTGCCTCCCAAATATCCTGGCTGTTGCAGACAAGGGCCCCATACAGACAGGCCAAAATAAAACTGCTTTGAGTTACTTTGGAGATATGCTGTTTCAATGATGCATGCATTCTAAGAGTCCGGAAGCCACACCAAAGCCACGATCCAGTCCTAAGGATTAGAGCGCAGCTTCTGGACTCTTAGTACACATGCATCATTGAGACAGCATACCTCCAAAGTGACCCAAAGCAGCTTTATTTTGGCCTGTCTGTATAGGGCCTTAGTTTTTCTTTTTCAATCATTTGAATTTTAGCCATTTGAATTTTAACATATGCACATGCTGTATACAGGTGGTTTCTCAGAAACGCCATGATAGCATAGCAAATGTTTGACTTCTCAGGTTTCTGTTGTGCGTTTTCTGATAATAAATGCCAGTAACGGTGAAAAAGCTGCTCTTGTCGACATTGTTGGATCCAATGACATTTCTTTTCATCCCTGCGTTCTCCTAATTGTAAAGGATTTCTGTTTGGCTGGGTCTTTTCTGTCTTTTTTTGTCCCTCAACATGGATTTCTGGTTTAAGATTCTAGTTTGGAGGGGAAGACTATGCAGAGCTTTATGTGTTGTTGGATTGCAACTCCCAGCATCCCATATGGTTGGCTATGCTGCCTATGCTGATGGGAGTTGCAGTCCAACAATATCTGGAGAGCATATAATTCCCATTGCTGTCCTCACTTGACATCTCCCTTGCACACATTAACTGTGGCCGGCTCCTGGATTCCTTCCAACAGATGTCTACAGTCCTGACAGAAAGTAGTAGTATAAGAACAGCGTTTTCTTGGTGTGGAGAGGAGAGGTTAGAGTTCGCTTGCTTGCTGGTGTGTCTGAAGTTACCAGATGGCAGATATAGTAGGAAACATAACTTTAGACATTTTTCATACTTGCCTAAGTAGAGGGATGCATCTGTATTTCTGTCTTGTGTCAATTTCATATATGGCCATTCTTAAACCTGTTCTAGCCCATCCCCAAATTAATCTGTCTCTTACAGAAAGAGCTACACAAGCATTTGTATTTGAATACTTACAAAATTTTACCGCAAGATGTGTATTTTAAAGTGTATTTCATCTTAAAAATGCATGTTTTTAAACACATGGTAGAAACGCATCACAAAATTCGGAAAAGTATGAAATACAATCGATTCTAGTCTGCAGTTGGCAAGGTGTGGATAAGATCAGTTTGCATCCGAATTTAAAAGTACCAAGCTGCTCAAACAGAAAAACTGTGGTAGCTGTGCTAATTTCCCTCTTCTGTATTACTTTCCTTGTTTAGATATAGACAGTCTAGGTGATTTTGAGTGCAAATCCCATAATCCATTACCATTGGCAGTGCTGACTGGCGTTTATGGTGACTGGATTCCAAAAGATCTGGAGGCCACCAGTTTTCCATTCCCTTCTCTGTTGCCAAGGTTGTTGCCATTCAGCTTGTCAGTGCTAACTCTCTATTTACCAAGTTAGCATCATGAAATTGTTCTTAGTCCATTTCATGAAACTGAAACTCAAGCCTTGCTGAAATAAGCTTGGTTTTCATTTGGCCCCCATGTGTTCCTGTCCTACTCTTTGCATGATGCAAATGTATGCATACAGTAGGCTGTGTGGAAATAAAAGCAGCAAGGCACAGTCCAAATGGCATAATATACTTACCTGGCAGCCTTTATGGCAGTCAAAGCATGTATTGGGACACTGTGTGAAAATAAACCGATGCAGACATGCACATGATAGAAATGCTCCCCATGACATTTCTTGCTATTTCATCATGGTATATGATATATCCTTTACACTTAGGATAAAGAACAGGATGAAGTTGGGGGGAGTAAGCTGGTTGTTTTTTTGGGGGGAAATAGGAGTGTATAGATGTAATCTCAACATTTAGTATTAAAAATTCCTGAAAAATGGGTAAATAGTGTTTGGTTTTGGACAAGCATAATTGTTAGGTCTGTTGTCAAACATACTAAGTTGCAAGAAGCAACTTAGTATGTTTTGTATTTCATACTTCTCTGAATGGCAGCACACTAATGGAAACAGGGCATGTTTGTCTCTATGAGCAATTGTTTTTATTCTGAGAAGGGGAAACAGCACTCTGCCTGAATCTGCTCATTGCATATATTCACTATATAGCCTATGTTCACTATGTAAACCTGTGTCATTTAAAAAGATGTCAGGGTCCATCCTGGTGTCGTCCCGAATGTTGTCACAGGCATCATTAGAGGCTGGTGTCTCTTTTGACAGAGAGCCAGAAATATTTGTTTTCCCTGCGAACAAGCTGTTTGAGAGTGAAATGTGGAGTGTGTCAGCTAGTTGAGGAACGTTCCCCAGCATCTTGAATGAAAAACTGGAGTGGATGAGACATTTGTTTCTGTTTATTTCTGTTCAGAGCTGACCATATCAGTGTGTGTGTGTGTGTGTGTGTGTGTGTGTATTTCGAGACTGAAGAATTTGAGATTAAGAAAATTCCAATGTGGGAGAAACAAAATCAAATAGATTCATCCATCCATGATGAAAGATTCGAATACTTCACTATTAAAAGTCTCGGGCGCATTACAGACCGCCCAAAACGGGCGGTCTGCTGCCACTGCCGGTTGCTGCATCCGGGAACCGCAGCAGCCAAACCACGCGGTTCCCGGGCGCAGCCAGAAAGAAGCGCCGAAATGGCGCTTCTTTCTGGGCCCCGTAAGTGGCGCCGCAAGGCACTAGTTGTGCACTCGCGGCGTCACTTCCGCTGTGCGATGTCTGGACGCTATGCGTCTCCGACATCAAAATGGCGCCCCCTGTGTGGACCGCCATTTTGTACGGACTCAGTCCGTACTAGGGTTGAGGGGTGTCAGGAAGTGATGCCCCTTCTCAACCCGAACACGCCCCTTCTCAGCCCTAGCAAGCCCCTTTGGCACGTTTGTAACGCGCCTCGGTTTCAATATTTTTGTAATTCAGCACTAACCATGTTAGTGCTGAATTCATGAAATGCATAGATATAGGATGGGGGACACCTGTCTTAACAAGACTACATGTGAAAGGGATCTAGGAGTCCTAGTAGAACACAGGTTGAACATGAGTCAATAGTGTGATGCAGTAGCTAAAAAGGCCAATGCTATTTTAGGCTGCATCAATAGAAGTATAATGTCTAGATCAAGGGAAGTAATGGAGCCACTCTGTTCTGCTTTGGTCAGACCCCACTTCGAATACTGTGTCCAGTTCTGGGCATCACAATTGAAAAAGGATGTTGAGAAACCGGAGTGTGTCCAAAGGAGGTTGGCAAAAATGGTGAAGGGTCTGGAAACCATGACTTATGAGGAAACATTTAGGGAGCTGAGTATGTTTAGCTTGTAGAAGAGGTGGCTAAGGGGTGATATGATAGCCCTGTTTAAGTATTTGAAGGGGTGTGACATTGAAGATGGAGCAAGCTTGTTTTCTGCTGCTCCAGAGACTAGAACCTGGAACAATGGATGCAAGCTACAGGAAAAGAAATTCCACCTCAACTTTAGGAGGAACTTCTTGATTGTAAGGGCTGTTCGACAGTGGAACACGCTTCTTCCATAGAGTGTAGTGGGGTCTCCTTCTTTAGAGGCTGGATGGCCATCTGTCGGGGATGCTTTGATTGTGAGTTCCTGCATGGCAGAATGGGATTGGACTGGATGGCCCTCGTTGTTTCTTCCAACTCTATGATTCTATGATTCAGGCTGCCACTTCTTTCTGAGAGTTTTTAATCTTTAACAACTATATGGCAGGTACATCACAGTCCTTCGTTTGCTGGGAATAACTTTACCTGTTGTGTTCGACTGGTGCAGATGGAGGAGAATTGTCGTTGTCTGATTTTGAAGAAATATTCTTCACACTTGGGATGTAATGAACTTTAAGCTTTAAAAATTTCAGATATAGATCAAAGTGAAATGGACAGACTTTCCCATCCTCGGTGTAGACACATCCAAAAGGAACCTGGCACCTCTTTCTGTAAAATGACCCCCTATCTTCACCTTTTAAGTTGGCTGTGGTGAGATGTTGTTTGGATGTCCATGTGATTTTTGCCTCTAGCTGCTATCCATTAGTGCTAGAGTCACAAGTACGCCTGGTCTTTAATTCTTATTAGCTAATGTGAAACAGCTTTGGGGTTTTCAGAGGCGAAAGAAGCGGTCAGGGTGAGGTTGGGCAGTGGTTGCGGCGGTGGGGGAGTTGACTTCGTGCATTTATTGAGCATGCAGTGAATTCCTATAGGGTCGGATCACAGACGGGTATTATGCTGTGAATGAGCTCATGCATGAAACATTTCGATTATTTGTGCAATTTTAGCTGATTGCTGAACACCGGTTGTAGATTCTCCAGTAGTTATGCGCAGTTGTCATTTCCATGCATTCCGCTGTTAAAGGCTGATCAAGTTTCAGCTTTCGCAACCCCACATTTTGGCGAGATGACTTAACTGTTCTGCAAAACCTTTTTGTTCACCTCGGGTTACGTTTTTGTGTTTCTCCTGTCTCCTTTTTTAAATGACTTCAGGATTCCCTGTGACCACGGTTGTAATGGCGATACTATTTTACAAGCCTCCAGAGTATTCTCAGATGCATAAACACATTCAGGACTAAAGCCCAACAATATTTGGGAAGCATGAACACGAGCCTTTTCTTATCCCTTTCCCACCTACGTGGGAAAGAAATAAGAAGCTTCAATTTCTCATTTCCAGCCAAATATACTTTGCTGTTTTGTCTGTTCTTGGCACAATAGGCTTTGTTGCAGATATAGTATTGTTGGTATGTTTCAAAATGGAAATGAAATTACTGTACGTACGTCCTCAATTGCTCCTAAATAAGCTCTAGGCAAATCTCATTTGTGAGAAAGAGAGAGAACTGGAAGCTCAAGCCTTCCTTTCTTATCACAAATACTCCATTTACCATTTATTGGAATGGCATTGTACATGTTTGCATTGTGCCGTCTACAGGCCTATGGTGAAGATAAGAATTGCAAAGGCGGTTCATACCTTTTAAAAAATAATGTTATGAATAGAAAACAAAATAATGGAGTTTTAAAAAATGACACTCACTGTCAGTTCTTCTTGTATGTTGAATAGGAATAGTAGAATCAAGTGGACTTGAATGTTTTTCTATACATATTGGCATCTCTGGTAGTCAGTCAGTCAAAATTGCAGAAGGATTGTGACCAGCTTCTTCAAGTTGACTTCTTGTCTCTGACTCTACTAGTAAATGTACTTACTTTGCATTGCACTTATTTGGTGATACATATGAGGTTACGTTGCATAGTATAGGCTCTGATTTTGTGGAAAATAGTGTTTGGAGCTCTTAGGCGATTCTGGTTTTCATTCTGCTGAGATTTGATCTAGCCAATCCAGGTATGAATAGGCTTTCCCCCAGCCTTTTGCTGATATGAAAATGCAAAGCTCTTCTATGGATCCTTGCCAATAAATGTCCTTACTCTGCATCTTACTCTGCATTGCATATGACTCACTTATACTTAACAAGGGGGAAAAAAAATCATTCCTTCAAAGTGAAGGGTTTTGTTGACCAAGCAGCTCTATATTTTAGGCAGCAAAGGTACAGACATTTTGCTTTCCTTTTGCTGGCAGGCTAAGACCTTTTTAATTCGGGTAGGCCTTTGGCTGAAAATCTATGTGACAGGATGGTTTTGTAAGAGACCCCCCACCCCATAAACATATATAATATATATATTAATGTAGGCTTTCTTAGGTACTGCATAAGGAGAAAAGAGAAATACATGTAATTTGACTGAAATACATAAAAGAATAAATAGGTCTGAAATCCCCCAGGAACCAACATTCTCTTTTAATATGTCTGCTTTTCAGGATAGCAGAGAAAAAGATGGTAAAGGCATACAATATAGAATCATAGAATCATAGAATCATAGAGTTGGAGGAGACCACAAGGGCCATCCAGTCCAACCCCATTCTGCCACTAATTAGTTAAGATTAATCTATTAGGAATCTATTAGGATTAATCTATTAAGATTAATCTATTAGGAAATCTAATCTATTAGAAATGCTTTGATTGTGATTTCCTGCATGGCAGGGGGTTGGACTGGATGGCCCCTGTGGTCTCTTCCAACTCTATGATTCTATGGTTCTATGATTCTAGTTACCTTAAAACATCAGAAAACATTCTGATTTTTTTCCCTTCAGTTAAGATATTTGCTGATACAATGGATTCCAAGTAGATCTATCACCAGCATGGTTATATAAACACATTTCACATTCTAATGTTCTCGAGGATCTCTTATTACACCCAATGTATTCTAGAGCATTGCGATAAGATAACAATCCTGCTTGCAAAAGGAGGTAGTAGCTGTCTCCTACTGATGGGATTGAGAGGTTTCCACTCCCAATATTTCTTTGTTCCAAAGGAAGTCAGAGTCATGCAACCATTAAATCAGAGGATACGGCTTCAACTGGGGCACAGATCATATCACCAATTGTGAAAATGCATAGATCCCCAGAAAAAAGTCATGCAATTGTTGTTGGCCCTTAAGGTTTGTATTGTGGCAGTGATTCCTTGTGTCAAATGGCACAAGGATCCTTCAGAATTATTATGTCTGGGTTTTTACTGCAGTGATGGATGTGGTTCTGATGAGCGGAAGATCGGAAGGTTGGCAGTTCAAGGCCCAAGTGCTGCATGATGGGGTGAGCTCCTGCCACTAGTCCCATATTTTCTATCATCATATAATATTCTCTAAATTGTACTGCTTCTTCTTCTCCCCCCTTCTTTATATTAATAGATGTTTGCCACAATAACAGTCACAAGGGTGACACCTGGCTGAATGAGACTACATACAAAAGGGATCTGGGAGTCCAAGTAGACCACAAGTTGAACATGAGTCAACAGTGCGATGCGGCAGCTAAAAAGGCCAATGTGATTTTAGGCTGCATCAATAGAAGTATAGTGTCTAGATCAAGGGAAGTAATAGTGCCACTATATTCTGCTTTGGTCAGGCCCCACCTGGAATATTGTGTCCTGGGCACCACAATTTAAAAAGGACATTGAGAAACTGGAGCCATGTGTCCAAAGGAGGGTGACTAAAATGGTGAAGGGTCTGGAAACCATGTCCTATGAGGAACGCCTTAGGGAGCTGGGATTGTTTAGCCTGGAGAAGAGAAGGTTAAGAGGTGATATGGCAGCCCTGTCTAAATACTTGAAGGGATGTCATGTTTAGGAGGGAGCTGACTTGTTTTCAGCTGCTCCAGAGACTAGGAGCCGGAGCAATGGATGCAAGCTCTAGGAAAAGAGATTTCACTTAAACATTAGGAGGAACCTCCTGATATTAAGGGCTGTTCGACAGTGGTACACACTTTCTCAGAGTCTCCTTTTCTGGAGGGCTTTAAAGAGAGGCTGGATGGCCATCTGTTGGGGATGCTTTGATTGAGAGTTCTCGCATGGCAGAATGGGGCTGGACTGGATGGCCCTTGAGGTCTCTTCCAACTCCATGATTCTATGATTTTAGGAATGGTCATATGTGTGAATTTACATATGATCACTCAAGGAACCACAGTTATAGCTAGGTAACCTGTCCCCCCCCTTGTTCAATTCCTTAAATATGTCTGTCCAAAAGCTGCACTTCTCAAGTGCATGGAAATACATATTTTCTTTCTGTTGTTGAAGCTTTTCTCATTACAGGAAATGGTTCAAAGCAACATTATTTTCGCAGAAGTAGAGAATAAGGGGGCTCAAAAATGAGGCATCAGAGGAAATAATAACACATTAAACACTGCCCAGGGATGACAGTTTCTGTGTTTGATTTCCAGGATTCTCCGCCCGTGTGTAGATTTAAGCATGGGAAACCAGAAGCAGGGGTATTTCCCTCTCTTCAACTATACAGTTTTCACTGCAGTGATGCCATATTTTGATGACGATAGAGCAGAGGAAATGGATCCAATACATACTGTAGTTGTTTAAAACTGGAATGGCTTATGGTAAGCAATAAGCACAGGTGCAGCCAGAGCTCTGCATTGGCTGAGTGTTTATAAGATAGCATAGATGAATGATTGACAAGGAACATGATGCTGGGTCCAGTGGCCATGCCTTTGTGGGTCAGGCTCTCCGTATGCCTTGCTTTTCCAGTCAGTGATAAATGCACAAACAGATAATTTCCCTTGGTGTCCCAACAGTGTAGAAATACTTACAAAGGGCAAAGTGGGAGAAAGAAGTCAATCCAACAGCTGTAAGATGTTGCTCTCTCTGTGTCAGCTGGAACAGGTGGGTCGGCCGCTTAAGTAAGCATATTAGAGCAGGAGATGGAGGCTTGGATGGAAGTGGAGATGGAAGGGGACTTTTATGCCAGTTCATGTTGTCATGCTTGGCATACGGGCTAAACTTTGCATCCTTCAAGTATGCCAATGCCCTGAGCAAAAAGGGAGCTGGCGTGGGGGTGTTAAATTGTCTTTTAGTAGTGCAGGGATTCAGAGTTCCAGCTGTGCAGGCTTCAGATGGAGAGAAAGCCAGACAAATGGAGGTTTTTCTAACACAACCCAGATTTTCTAACAAACCTAGGAGGAGGTTTTTCATCCGAATCCCAAAGAGGACCTTTGGCAAAGCTAGACAGGTATAACCTCATGTATTTGATTCCAAACCTGCTCCGTTAATTGAAAGGCTACCTTTAATCTTTCCATTATTCCCATGATTTTCACTCTTTTTCCTGCATATTCTTTCTCCTCTTCAAATATGAAATATGAAATAAATCATTTTCTTGCATGTTCTTTCTGCTCTTCAAATATGAAATGAAGCTTGCCGATTGCATTAGATTGTAAGCCTGTAGTCAGGACTCCTTCTTTACGGGTGATAATAAAGCAACAGCAACCATATTTAGGGAATAGATAGACTCTACAGTTCCATACTTTGTCCTCCAAGAGAGTTATTGTTCCTAAAGATGCAATATTAGTGAAGCATTAGATCACTCTTGAAGTGTTTAGAATAGGAATGGAGCTTTCTCCCGCCCTGAAGATGTCTTTCCTTAAAAGTTAAGTCCATTTCTACATGTTTCTCAAATCCTCTTGCCTGAAAATTGGCTCGGTGTTGGTTGATTTCAATATTCTGCAGTGACCTCACAGCCATATCCATGATGGCAGGGCTGAGATGATATCATAGCCCTGGAAATGGTTCAGTGCCTGCCTGCCAGGAGCGAATGCCACGCAGTGTAATGGAAGTGCCAGCTTCAGGGGGAAACTATTTAACTGAATCATAATTGAGTAAAATAAAACACACACACACACAACACAAAACACTAGGCAGCATTACAGATAAACTATTGCAAATGTAATGGTTTCAAAATGTTTACTTTGATGTGACAGCTGCTTATAAAAGCTGGCTGCTTTCCAAGCGATGAAAGTATTTGGTCAGAAGAACAACTGGCGTTGCGCATCCTTTTGATAGGGAAGCGGCAGGTCAAGCAGCAGGAGGAGGAGTGTGTTCATGTGAACACAACCAAGGAATGTGAATTTGTAGAAACCAGGAGCAGTGAGGACATAAACCTGTCAAAAGGTGGATGGATGGGGACTGAAAATAGTTTAGCTTCTCATATCAATACAAACTGGATTGTAAGATACTTTTACATAGCTCAAAGGGGGGTTTCTATCTTCCCTATCTTCTATCTCTATAGACGTAGATCCCTGTAGTTCAGGAGGCGCTGTGAAAATAAATAACAACCCATTTAGAAATATGAATTTAGAACAGTTGCATGCATTCAGTGTTTTTCAATGGTATTTGGCTGAATTTAAGAGCCCAAACAGACCGGCCAAAGTGCTTTGGGTCACTTTGGAGGTATGCTGTTTAAATGCTGCATGCATCCTAAGAGGCCAGAAACCATGCCAAAGCCATACTCCAGTCCTAAGGTCTGGAGTGCAGCATTGCCACAGCTTCTGGCCTCTTAAGATGTGTGTGTCATTTAAACAGCATACTCCAAAGTGACCCGAGGCAGCTTTATTTTGGCCTGTCTGTTTGGGCCCTAAGTCATAAAGGAGAAAAGAGATAGCATTTTCATCTATCTAAGATGGTGCTAAATTGATGCTTTCAACCGAGTGGTCTGAAACTGTAGTGCATGGTTTATAGAGGACGTAGGCTCCTCTTTGGGTGTCTGTGTAAAGCAGAGAGGCACGTCTTGTGCAAGCATGTGGTGCACACACACTTCTTAGATGTGTGACAGTCCCCAGCACACTTTGCTACAGCTTGACTTTGAATGGTGCTAAACCAGTATCTACCAGCAGCCACATAAAGGCATATTTTACCCCAACTGCAAACTGATTTTGACAGTTACCACGAGGGATGAAATCAAAAACAGATGAACCTGGCTTTCTCTAAATGTCTAGAACAGCTCTCTCCGGGGGGACCGATGGTATAGAAATGACTCTGCCGTGACTTCTGTGTTCACAGACTTAGCGCTGGCACTGGAGGCATATCAACACGAATAAGAAAGCTGCTGATCAGAGGTGTAATGTCTATGCAGCAGTCGGGCAAGAGACTCTGGAAAGAACTATGTGTGAAATCCCTCTAGGTGGAGTGGCTGGGCTTGTGAGTCCTTATGCAGTGTCCTGGCTTCTTTCTCCTCCCTTTCACTTCTCACCGGCTCCAGTTAACTGGAAGAGACATTTGTAATTTGAAAAAGACATCTCATAGTATATGTGGCGCCTTCTTTTAAGAGGCTTTTGAGAATTGTCTTCTTTGCTGATGTGTGAATGCGTTTTTCTCTTATTTAGATAAATTAAGTACACATTTTTACAAACTAAGGAATGAAGGAAAATGCTTAAGATCTCCCCTCCACTATAGATAAAGTACGTGAGAGTCAATGGTTTGAGCATTGGAATATGACATAGAGATCAGGGTTTGTATCCCTGCTCAGTCATGGAAACCCTTGGGCAGGGGTAGGCAACCTTTTTGAGCCAGGTGCTGGGTTGCTGTCCCTCAGGCGACTGGGGGGCCAAAGCCGGGGGGTGGAGCTTCCACCTTCCGGGGGCGGGGCCGTGTACCGGGGGTGGAGCTTCCACCCTCCAGGGGCGGAGTCACATGCCGGGGCGGAGCTTCCACCCTCCGGGGCCAGGCCTCCCCATCTTTGCCGGCCCCTGACGGGGGCCCAGGCCCTGTCAGAGGCCGGCAAAAAAGCCGGTGGGGGCCGCCAGCGCTGGAGGCCTCCTCCTCTTTGCCGGTCCTTTTTCCGTAGCTGGGGCCCTCCAAGAAGGCTCCGGTGGCGACAGCGGGCCTCTGGGAGGGCCCCAGCGATGGCATCGGGCCTCCCCGAGGCCCCCTGCCACCGCTGGAGCCCTCTTGGAGGGCGCTGCCGGCAGAGCCCGCTGAAGTCTCATGCGACCTTACTTGTGGTCGCGCGAGACTTTGTCTCTAGGCACTGCCATTTTTTTCAAAATGGCGGCGACCGGGAGTGTTGAAAGCTGCAATTGGCGGCGGCAGCAGGGGCAGGCAGGGGCTGGCGGTAAGGCCTCCACGGGCCGCATCCGGCCTGTGGGCCGGAGGTTGCCAACCCCTGCCCTTGGGCATGTCACACATTCTCAGCCTTAAGGAGAGGCAATCCCCCTGAACAAATCTTGCCAAGAAAAACCTCATGATGGGTTTCTCTTGGCATCGCTTTAGGTTGAAAACAACTTGGAAGCACACTACAACAAGATAAAGTGTGTAAATGGGATTCATTGAACTAATCATCAACTAATAAACAAACTCATTCTTGACTAGGAAGCATGAATTCAACTCAGACAGATTTGTATGTAAGAGATGTGTAGGTCTGACCAAGCATTGTTGTTTTGTATGCCTTCAGGACATTTCCAGCTTATTGCAACCCTAAGGCAAACCTATCCTGGGGTTTTCTGGGGCTGAGAGTGTGTGACTCACTTAAGGTCACTGAATGGGTTTCCATGACTGAAATAGGGATTTAGACCTTGGTCCCCAGAGCCACAGTCCAACACTATCTCTCTCTTGTCTCTCCCCAAATACTACACCACATTTCTCAATCTGTAGCAGCTCAGTTCTATCAGCAAGTACCTGCTACCTTGCCATTTCATAATGGTTCCTATCCTGTTTGTATCTGGTCCCAAAAGCTTCTGGTCAGACTCTCATATCTCCAAATCTAAGTCAGCTGAACATGTTACAGCAACAGCATGTGCATGTGCCATTGAATTACAGTGCTCCGGTTTATTGTTCTTTATTGTTTGGGCTTTGGACTTCTGCCTTATAAGCCAGTGGCCATTTCATTTGGATAAGCTGCTGTAAATGAGAAGGCTGAGGCTTTGCTCCAAGTGACTTTGGCCTGTAAAGCGGCAACAGTAAAGCTGTCGAGAATAGGCTGGTGGCAATCTGGAAATTCCACTGCAGCTGACAACTGCAGCTGAGGATGACTTGTAAAGCCTTCGATTTTCTGAGGAGGCTTTGAAGAGAGACAAATGCTTTGTGGCCGACCAGAGTGCTGTAATGTCATGGGATTTCCATCCTCAGGCCATGGCTTTGTAGGGATTAGGCTATTGCTTGGGAATTGCTGCCTTTCCACTCACTTTAGCTTGTATATTTTCCATCTCTGGATTCAAGTTCCCCAGTGAGGCGCCATTTTGGTGCCTATGCTGCTAATCGTGGATGGAGGTACGTGCGCGGAGGGGGGTCGCTGAAGAAAGCCACTGTTATATGGAAGATTTCTTTGCAGCGAGGAACGGTTGGTCAGGGAGCCATGGAAACAGCTGCTATTGCAAACCTTAGCTGAAGCCATGGAGATCAGCGTTAGAGAAGACCCACTGGGTCTGTCTGTTTGTGGATACATATGTGCATTAATTAGAGGTGGCTTTCGACTAAACCTGTTGCAAAACTGTTTGAATCCATAACCAGAGACACAGAGTTGCAATGTCTGATCTGCTTTCCATATTTTTTTTTCCTCTTGTCATTCTCATGTTCCTCTTTCCAGTTATTCCTGTTAGCCACACTAGTTCGCAAGCCCCAAAGAAAGGGAAGCAGATAGAGATCCCAGAAGAAACAAGAGCTGTAGGAACTGTTCGACACTGGAACAGATTGCCTCAGAGGGTAGTGGACTCTCCATCTTTGCAGGTCTTTAAACAGAGGTTGGATGGGCATCTTTCAGGAATGCTTTAGCTATGTATTCCTGCACGGCAGGGGTTTAAACTAGATGACCCTTGTGTTTCTTCCAACTTTATCATTCTATGATTCTGTCGTTTCACAGTGCACCCTTGGTGTCCGGTGGGGTTTGGTTCCAGGACCTCCCCATGGATAGCAAAATCCATGGATGCTCAAGTCCCATTATATACAGTGGCACAGTAAAATGGTATCCCTTATATAAAATGGCAAAATCAAGGTTTGCTTTTTGGATGTGTGTGTGAATATTTTTGATCTGTGACTTGCTGAATCCATGGATGCAGAATCCGTGGCCAAACATGTGGTGCTACATAGTACATCAGCCTCTGCACACCATTTGGTGAAGCTGCAGGATGGGAATAACCATCAACATTTATTAGGCATTATAAAATGATTATAAAATAGACAACTACTGTTTGTCTGATGGGTACATCCCATCAGTTGTGGATTTGATCCTACATGCCATCCCGTAAATGAGAGATTGTACTTACCATGAAAGTTCATTCAGGGATGGCATGAAGGATCAATCCACACCCACCCAAGAACAGATAGTACCTAGAAATAGATGAATAGCAATAGTACGTAGAAATAGGGAGATGTAGCTTGATAATAAAACTGGCTGGGAAGGACAGGAGTTCAATGGACATAACTGAAAAAATGTTTTGGAAAGTTGACTCCTGCAGACTTGTTGATAAATGGGAAGAGTCATTGCGGAGAATATAAGGAGGAAGGTAGTTTTGCATACAACCTTTTTGTAGGCTTTCTAAAGGCATTTAGCTACTCACTATTGGAACCGAATGCTGTACTAGTTAAGCTTTTGATCTGATCCAGCATGGTTCTTCTTACATTCTGTAACAGGTGAAATTTCTATCTTCAATATATGTTTTAGTCTTTAAGGACTCTGTTTTTCCTGAATTGCAACAGATTGTCAACGTTTCTCTTTTTAGTTTAATTTGCATTTTTTCTTTGTGAATCAGAAGTACTTGCTGCATGAAATGTAAATTAAGTCCCATTAATACTGAGCTTCTGTTATTCTCCGTTTTGTACCAGCTGAATTGCTGCAGCTCTGACCTCTCAAATATTTTCAGAAGTTGTTATAAATAGGACTAATGTCCAGTGCTACTTTGGAAATAAATGTCTGAGCCTTCATTTAGCTCTTTAAAAAATCAGTCCATCTTGTTCCAGGCAGAAGTGCATCATGTCTCCAACAAGTGCTTTCATAGAGAAGGAGTTTTGCTTGCACCATAGTGATGAAATCTGTTTCAGGAACATCAGATGTCAATGGTAACTGTTGCTGGCATCTAAATAGTCTTCATGAAGCACCCATCACTCCTTTCCTTTACCGCAGGGTACTCCCACTTGGAGAGTGCTTCCAAGTGAAACACTGGCAGTGGCAACTTCGGCATCACTATTCATCTTCTCAACCCTCTTGCCAGGCTCCACAAAGATTGAGGTCAGGGACCTTTTAATAAAATCATCTTATTCAGTCTTGGCTGCTTCAATGTATTGTCCTGTGGTATTATGTCAGGTGCTCACCAATAACCAAGATGATTTCTCTTCATGGTTTCTGGAACCCACACACATGGGATCATAGTTATATAGTTGGATTCATAGGATTGGACTGCACAGCGCTACCTTACCATTGAGGGAAACATCAGATCTGAGTCCTACAGCCCCTTCACCAGTTTTAGCAGAACCTGAGGTTACTGTTCATTGCTGCACAGCAATGAGACCAAGGCAATTTCTGCTTCCGATGGCAACAAGGCCATCAAGACCTCCTTCCCAACCATTGTTTCTAGGTCAACAGGGACAACACTAAACTTGTCTTGTTACTCACAGGTCCTCCTTGACCTCACAATTCACTTTTTGGACTGGTGCGCCATGGGGAATATCACCACCCCTTGCAGTTTACCATCCAAAGAAGGACAACACTCTTGCCGATGTGCTCAGTAGGGCCCAGTTGCAATTTCATACATGGAAATGCCTTCCTCAATTTTTTTGCAAGACATTTGATTTTTGGGGACACTTGATGGTGGACGTATTTACCATCAGTGCTCTTGCTACTGCACTTGAGGACTGCTTTGTATAGGTGCCTTGGAAGATGCTTTTCTTTTTGGCTGGACAGGTCCTTCCCTCTATGTTCCACTTCCACTAAACACCAGGGTGCTGGTGAAGATCAGAGGCCACAAGGTAGACTGCTTCTTAGTGACACCGCAGTTGTCTTGACAACTCTGGTTCACTAAACTTCTGGATTTGTGTTGGCATCATTTCCGCATATTTCCTATTTGTCAAGACGATTTCACCCAAGCAGCAGCCCAGATCTGCCATCCAAACCCATCCACGCTTTGTCTCACTGCTTGGCGAATCTCCCCTGGAAGTGCTAGCCATTCTTCATTCAGCACATGGGAGATCTACCAGGTTACAAACCAAAGTGTTACAAGAGAACCAATTTCTCTTTCCTTGGTTAACCTATACGTTTCGGCTCTCTTTGCATTTATATGCCCAAGGGATTCCCCCCCCCCCCCCCTGGTATTTGCCTCCTTTGGTTAAAGCCGTTCTTAAAAGGGTTTGCAAACCCCAGCTGCCCATTGCTCTGGCCTGGAATTTGTGACTGGTTCTTTCTCAGTTAACAAAGCACCCCTTTGAGCCACTTGTGGGTTGAGATTTGAGGCGCCTCACATGCAACATGTTATTCCTTTTGACAACTCCCTTAGCTAGAATTTCCATTGAATTGGCTCCTTTGTGCACCATCCACCCTTTCCTTCAGTTTCATAAAGATAAGGTGGTCCTACTTCCAGATATTACTTTCTTACTTAATGTGGGTTCTTCATTTAATCTTGCTCAGGAGTTGTCTCTGCCTACCTTCTTCCCCAATCCATTTGGTGAAGAAGAATGTTCCTGGCTCTCGCCTTCCATGTTGACAGGATGAGACATTTTAGGAAATCACCTAGACTGTTTCTTTGCTATGGAAGCCAGAGATTCTATCTCCTTTGGCAGAGTTGTGTTTCAATCTTCATGAGCTTAGATCACCCTCCATCCTGGTGAGGAGCTTGCTAATCTCCCATGTGTGTGAGTCACAGAGACCACAAAGAAGGACAAATTGCTTACCTGCAACTGTGGTTTTTCAAGTGATCATCTGTGAACTCACACACACACACACACACCACACTTCTTTGGTGTTCAACCTCTTTGGTTCCTGCACTGCTCTAGTGGGCAAGGAACCAAAGAAGTTTGATCAGGAACCACATCGGACATGTGGGCTGGAGGAGGGTGTGGAGCTTCTGCAGAAGAGATCCTAACTTTAGAAGTTTCTGAGGATAGACTGCACAGGTGCAGAGATTGATGACAATTCAAATAACAACAGTTTGTTTAGGTTTTTTGAAGATGCCAGCCACAGATGCTGGCGAAACGCCAGGAATAAACTCTTATAGAACATGGCCACATAGCCCCCCAAACCCACAAAAAACTATGGATGTCGGCCATGAAAGCCTTCGACTTCACAGTTTGTTTATTTAAAGCATGTGTATCCCATTCTTCACCCACAAAGGCTCTCAGAGACATCTCTGCTGCTGCTCCCAGACCATGGAACCCCTTGCCAGAGGAGATCCATCAAATAACCAGCCTAGAGAGCTTCAAGACGGATCTCTTCCGGCAGGCCTTCCCAGAATAGTTCAATCTAATTTCTGTACTCTCACTACTTTATGTAACTACTGCCTCTCTAGAAACTTGTTGTCATTTTAACAGGTTGAATTTTTAAACTGTAATGTATTTAATCCTGTTTTAAAGGAGGGGGTTCAATTTATTTATTGAGAGTATGTATTATTCCAATATATTCTACTCATGTAAGCCGCCTTGACTGCTGCAGCAGAAAGGCGGGGTATAAGAATAAAGTTTATTCATTTATTATTTATTCATTTTACAGATTGCTAATTTGACAGCTCCGTACCCTCAAGTTTGCAATCTAAAATGACATGATACTAAAGGAAAAGGTAATGGCAGTGGGGAAGTGGATCAGGTCCAGCAGATGCTGCCGGTTCTTCTCTCCCTCCAAGGCCAGAGCAATGGCAGTTGGGCTGGAGGGAGGGTCTGCCAGTATGTTTTTGCCCCAGGCTGTGTAAACACATCTCAGGTGCATGCAATGCGTTTAAGAGGAAATGCTGACTCAGAGGAAGTTGATGCAACTTGAGCATTGAGACGAGCCATAGCAGGTCAAAGCTGCATTGTTGCTGTGGCTCCATGACAGGAAGCTGATGAAACACTAGCAGGCGGTTGGATCAGAATCCTAGCTGTGTTTGTGTATATAAGGATGAATACTCCATTACACAATGTGGTGGTGCTGATGTTGGTTGATGGCAGAGCATTATGCTGGTTTGGGTAAATATTGCTGTATCGTGATTGTCAATATTTGCTGCAACTAAGATTAAAAGCCTCTTTGGAAGAACCTCAGCAGTTGTGAGCTACTTCCAGACTCGGCAATGGTGTTTGTCTTCCTGGCTGGCAGTCTTCTGTGTGTGGACACGGTTGCACCCCAGCGCTAAGAGGGTCTTTCATCTGCTTCTGGGCCTAGATATGATGGGGCTGTACCTGCCTCTTCTTCTTTCCTTACAGCTAAGCAACCTGCCCTTTGGATGGGTAGTTGCCCGTTTGATAAACAGATTAGGTGAATGATCGATGAAGGCAGATTATTTGTATACGCTTATAAATGGTTGCTTTTCAACATGAACATACAATACTCATTATAACCAGTTTGATAAAATACATATGAGTAATAGGCCCCAAACAGACAGGCCAAAATAAAGCTGGTTCAAGTCACTTTGGAGGTATGCTGTTTAAATGATGCATGTGTTTTAATAATTTGTTTTATTTATATACCGCTATTCCAAAGATCATAGCGGTGAACAGCAACTAAGCTAATTAGCAAGTAAGCTAATTTGCCCCCAACAGTCTGGGTACTCATTTTAGCGACCTCGGAAGGATGCAAGCCTGAGTCGAGCCTGGGCCCTTTTGCTGGTCTTGAACTCGCAACCTTGTGGTTTCGAGTGAATGGCTGCAGTACAGGCATTTAACCACTGCGCCACCAGGGTTTTAAGCGTCCAGAAGCCATGCCAAAGCCACGATCCAGTCCTAAGGACTACAGTGCAGCTTCGGGACTCTTAGGACGCATGCATCATTTAAACAGCATACCTCCAAGGTGACCCGAAGCAGCTTTATTTTGGCTTGCCTGTATGGGGCCATAGTTAAGAATGGAAGATTCTGTTATTTATTTATATAACTGCTTCACTTCAGCAGAGGCGATGATTAAACTCTATCATCTACCAAAGCAAGCAGACAGAAACAAATCTTGAAGACATTTTCTGCTAAATAAAGGGCCCTTCCCATTTTCTGACACAGAAACTCTCTTTATTATAACGCCGAAGACAGAGTTTTGTTTTGGCTTTCCCTGCACTGTTTGAACATTTTTGTTTCCAGGCCCATGTAGCTGGATTCTTGGCTTTTTGCCCCTTCAACACTGTTGCTTTGTGGTTTTCCCTTCGTATTTTAATGATATTACTGCCTAAGAGCTACTGCTTTTGATTTGATCTGTCATGCTGTTTACTTTTTATTACCTTTTAATTAAAGCGTTTCTGGGTCACTGCATATGTTAAAATTTTCCTGGGACTCCCTGTACATGTTAAAATGTTCCTGGGTCAATCACCTTGGTATATATCATGATTTATTTCAATGTCTTTCCCACCCTTTTGTAATAGCTCAGGGCACATAATGCAAATAGATTAAAATATGCTCTAAACCATATTATAATATGATGGATTGAAATATCCGCAAACATTTATAATTGCCTTTGCATCACACCCAAAAATGCTCAGGGTTGAAAAACATTCAGATGAAATCCTCTGTGCTAGAGGTAGCAAAACTGTGGGCAAGGGCTCTTAATGATCCCCAACCACATATACATATATACCCCAAATTGTGAGGCTAGGATTGTACAAAATCAATAAATCACATGTGGTGAAAACCAACCGAACAATTCATAATCTTTCCAAAATCAAACAAAATGGCTGAAAATAACTTTGATGGAAACCTCTTCTGGTTTTATTTTCACTTGTTATTCAGTTGACTTGGACTGCTGGCCTGCTCCAGATGTGAAATTCCCTCTAAAGCCCCTACATTTCCCTACCCCCCCCCCCTTTGCTTCAAGGGAGTCAGGGGCTGCCACTAAATGCAAATAATATGCATTATTTGAACTCAGTGCATATGGTTCGCTCAAAGGGGTGTGCTAGGTAAATCTCAAATTATGATAAGGGTGGGCGAAGTTGGGCCTCCAATATATGGAGAACCCAAACTACTAAAAGGTGTAATGGTCAGAACTACTAAGTCCCTCGAGATGACCTCTACTCATGGCGACCTTGTGGATAAGACACCTTCAAGACCCTCTATCCTTTACCTTTCTGCTCAGGCCCTATAGGCTCAGGGTCCGTGCCCTTTATGACTGAGTCCAACTGTCTGGCATGTGGTTTTCCTCTCCTTCTACTGCCCTCTACCTTTCCTAGCATTATTGTCTTTTCTAATGATTCGTGCCTTCTCATGATGTGGCCAAAGGACGACAGCCTCAATTTAGTCATCCTGGCTTCCAGGGGAATTCAGGCTTGATCTGTTCTAGAACCCATTTGCTGTTATTATTATTATGCTTTATTTATATAGCGCTGTAGATTTGTTTGTCTCCTTGGCCATTCACAGTATCCTTAGAGCCCTTCTCCCACACCACATATCAAATGAGTTTATTTTCTTTCTGTTGGCTTTCTTCAGTGTCCATCTCTCACATCTGTATATGTTGATGGGGAATGCAATGGCTTGGATGATTCCAACTTTAGTGCTCAGTTGCATGTTTGCACTTTAGGGCCTTGTCTAGTTCTTTCATAGCTGCCCATCCTACTCTTCTGATTTCTTGATTGCAGTCTTTGTTCTGATCAGTGTTTGGTCAGGTATGGGGACTCTGACTATTTCAATTTACTTGTTGTCTAGGATGAATTCTTGTAGACCTTTAGTAGTAGTAGTAGTAGTTGTTGTTGTTATTTTGATGTTTAGCATCAATCTTGGCACTTTCCTCTTTGACCTTCTTCAGTAATTGTTGATTCATTATAGGTTGGAAGTATCTGTTTTTACTGTCCTCTGAAAGGTCCACTGTTGGCATTCATATCAGTAAGGAGCTGCATGGCAAGGCTGCCTGCTGGCACCTATTCCCTGCCAACTGATATAATAAATAAATAATAATAATAAAATTTTTATTTATACCCCGCCCTTCCAAACGATCAGGGCGGCTTACAAAGGCAGCAAATGCAAACATCATACAAAGTTAAAAACAGCCAAAACCATAAACATAACAACAATCCTTAAAAACAATAAAAAGCCCCTTAGCCCAACCTCACGGCCACGAGAGAGGAGGGAGGCCCATAAGATATTTAGTCGGGGAATGCCTGATTAAATAGGAAGGTTTTGAGACCCTTCCTGAATTGGGCCAGGGTGGTAGATGAGCGGAGCTCCATGGGCAGCGTATTCCAAAGGGCTGGGGCAGCTGTGGAAAAGGATCTTCTGGCAGTAACAGCCAACCTGGCCCCAGGCACCTTCAGGAGTTGCTGCCCAGATGTTCTGAGGGTGCGAGGCGGAATGTACGGGGAGAGGCGGTCCTTCAGGAAACCTGGGCCCAAGCCATTTAGGGCTTTATAGGTAATAACCAACGCCTTATATTGAGCTCGGAAGCGGATGGGCAGCCAATGGAGATCTTTAAGCACAGGTGTTATATGGCTGGTCCTGGGGACACCAGTGACCAGCCGCGCTGCCATGTTCTGCACCATTTGCAGCTTCCGAGTTTGGTATAAGGGTTGCCCCATGTAGAGTACATTGCAGAAATCCAGTCTCGAAGTTACCAGAGCATGTACGATAGTTTCAAGGTTTTAATGTGAGTTATAGTACTGGAGTGTCTCTCTCTGTTTTCTTACTCTCTGAGAGTTAACAGCTATTTTCTGTGGCAGAGGAATGTGCCTCAGCTGGTTTAACCGACCAGAGCAATACTGAATTTTGTACTGAACTCACAGTTTTACTTTAGCCAAACATCTGACTGGTGCCAACAGCCTCTACACATTCTGTTTGGTTGTAAAGCAGCGAAGATCTCCATCTAACTATCAGTGTTTGCCGTTTCTTGTACCATGGTAGCTTATCACAAGTAAACAAATGGAAGATACACCAAGAAAGAGGATAATGTAACCGTTGTTGGTTATTGTTGTTGTTAGCTGCCCTCGAGTCAGTTCCAACTCATGGCGACCCTGTGGATGATACCTCTCCAAGAATCCCTGCCTTTCACTGCCTTGTTCAGATCCTGCAAGCCCTTGCCCATAACCCCCCTGACTGAGTCTATCCATCTTGTCTGTGCTCTGTCGTACTTTCTTGTACCCTCTACCTTTCCCAGCAGTATTGTTTTTTCTAGCAATCCATACCGTCTCTTTATGTGGCCAAAGTATGATAGTCTCATAGGTTTTTTGTGGGTTTTTTGGGCTATGCCGGACACGAAAGCCTTTGACTTCACATACTATAGTCTCAGCTTGATCATCTTAGCTTCCAAGGAGAGCTCTGGTCTGATCTGTTAAAGAGCCCATTCATTTGTCTTCTTGGCTGTCCATGGCATCCTAAGTGGTCTTCTCCAGAGGCATATTTTGAAGAAGTTGATTTTCTTTCTGTCTGCATTGTTCGCTGTCCAGCTCCCACATCCATACATAGTCATTGGGAATACAGTGGCGTGGATGATTCTGATTTTAGTGCTGAGTTCTATGCTTTTGCTCTTCAGTATATTTCCAGGTTCGTTCATAACTGCCTTCCATCAAAACTCGCAGCCTGGGTATGTCTTAGGATGGGACATAGATCACTAGAATGCCTGATTAACAGCGAAGTCAATCACTGCAGCTAACAGGGAGCAGTTTTCTGAGATGTTGGAATGAGAGCGGATGGCTCTTTCTCTGGCAGGTTCAGTGAGACAGAACCACCTCGGGAGAAGAAGGATTAGCACTAGAGGCAATGCATCATGTAGCTCAGTTGCTAGGCAGCAGAACCCAGCTGAGTAACTGGGAAATAATTAAAGAACTGGGATTGGGGAGCAATTAAAGACGAATAAAAAAGAGGGGGAAATGAGTCCTGGTATGGCACGAAATGGAGTGGCATGACTGATCTGTTTTCATAGCCCTCAAAGCAGCAGTGGCCCTTACCCCACATCTCTTTCCCGGTGTGCATTTCTGTTGTGGGTGTGTTGCAACTCTCTTCGGTTGAATTTTCCCCCTGGTTTCTATTGAATATTATTATTTCAGGTAAGCTGTAGTCCTTTGGTGTATTTATTGCTGCTGACTCTTTTCAGTAAGTGAAATTTTTTCCTCTTACAATTCCTCCTCTCTTGGGTTCTTCCCTTCTGCTTCCTCCTCTTCTGCTTTCCTCCTACCTCCAGCTCAATACATCACAAGCTTTATAGAGTTTGGGAAGGACAAAGCTATTACTATTACTAATACCTAAATATTCATTTAGCTAAACCCAAGCTTGGTCCATCCCTTCAAATATTGAAACATGGCTATCAGGTCATGTCTCTTTTCTAGGCTAGACCTACCGAAGTCCCTAAGCTGCTCCTCCAAGGACATAGTTTCCAGACCTTTTGCCATTTTAGTTATCCTTCTCTGGACACTTTCCAGCTGGACAATATCCTTGAATTGTGGTGCCAAGGACTGTACACAATATTCCAGGTAAGGTCTGACAGAAGCAGAATAGAGTGGTACTATTCCTTTCCTCGATCTAGACAATATGCATGTATTGATGCAGCCTAGAATTGCATTGGCTTTTTTTAGGTGCCACATTCAGCTTTTGTTTGAGTAGATTTTTAAAATCCCTTTTACATTGCTATGAGGTTATAGATTTATGATGCAATAAGGCCCTGAGAAATCCATGTTGACCTTTCGTGATTTTGTATTTCTGTGGCTGAGAAGCCGCAGCTGAAAATGATGCCACTGCTCTGGAAAGTTTGCAACAAGTACTTATTTATAGGAGCTTCTATTACTAGCTGTGCTTTCCTTCTATTGTCAAGGCTGGGTTTTAAGTACAAGAAGAAAAATTAACATTCGACCAAAAATATTGTGCTTAAAATAATTAAAACATAACTGTGTTGTGGATTATTTTGTCTCACTCTTTGCTATGATGGGAACAATACTGAGATATTTCATTGCATTTCATTTCATTTTTGCCTGTAATTTCTATCAATCCTGGCCTGCAAAGTCGGCAATGAGGCATTATTGGCGTTGCATCTGAATGGGCATAATTGCCAAACCCAGTTTAGACCATGAGCAAAGTTGCTTCTAATGTGATAGTTCTGGCATGCGGCAAGTTTTATTAAATGGTATATTGCCATAGAAAGGGTAACCATCCCTTTTTGGAGGGAGAGAACTTGGAAAATAAAAAGGTTACATTTCTTTGTTTCCCTGTAGCCTTATATAGGTTTGACATCCTTTGCCTCCTTTGTGATTTCCTATTGAAGTTACAAGGGGAAGTAGAGGGATATAATCTGGAATTTCAGTACAAATTCATGAAGGATTTTAACCTTTTCATTGGCCAGTTTCCGAGCCAATGAAATATTTATTTTCATATTGCAAAATTCCATCTTAGCGAAATGTCTTGATCTCCCAATTTTTTATTTTTTGAATGGTTGAAGTGAAGGAGTGGAATCAAAACAAACAACATCGCCAGTGGTTTTACACATGTCCTACTCAACAGACCTCAAGGAGGAGGTTGTCTCCAGAAGGGCTAGCCACAGTGCAACAGGCATTCCAGCCTGAAACCTCTATTAAGTCAGACACAAAAAGGAAAAAAGAAAGTGTGTGCATATTAGAGAAGGGAAACATCAAGAAGTTGTTTGTTTCTCAGCAGCTTATCCATCTGCTGCCTTTTATAAGTTCAAGTCAGCAGTGGTTTTGAGTGCCTTTTCACTTCCGCTCAGCAGAGTTACAATAATAGTGCACTATAGGTTAGAGCAATGGTTCTCAACCTTCCTAATGCTGTGACGCTTTAATACAGTTCCGGTTTCAACGTTGGCCAGTTCACAGTGCCATTGTTCACTAAGACTCATAGCTGAGACTGAACTTGCTTCTTCATTTCCATACACAAAGGATTTTGAGTTTGAATTGACATCCTCGCATACCAATGGCATATATAGGTCTGTCCCTGGCTTCCACTCCACCAAATGCATCTGAGGAAGTAGACTGAAGCCTAGGAAAGTTCATGCTGCCAACTTCTTTCTTTCGGTTAGTCTCAAAGGTGCTACAAGATCTCTTTACATATTGATTTTACAGGCTGTTATTATATTTTAATAATAATAATATGTACCCGAGAAAGTAGACTAAAGTCTGTGAAAGCTCATGTTGCCAACTTCTTTCTTTCAGTTAGTCTCAGAGGTGCTACAAGATCTCTCTACATACTGTATCAGTAACAATTCCCCATTATTGATAGATTAAATTCCATTGTACAGAGCAGTGTGACTCTGAGTAACACAGTAGGAGGCAAACAATGGTGAAGGCTTCTTGCAGCCAGTCCCTCCTTGTGAGTTTCCCTGAAGTGGTTGGAAACAGTTGGAAACAGGATGATGAAATAGGTGTCCCTCTTGTCGGATCCAGCTATTTGCAGTTCTTAGACTTGTCCATGTAGCGTAATTGGGGCCACCCAGGCAGCAATGAAAGGCCCTTTGCTTTCTATGCCCCATTTATGCGAGCATCTTGTAATTCTTGGAAAGGATGAGAGGAGTGGAGTCTTTAAAATGAGACGGCATCTCCCAGGGTGAATGGGATTCCAGTCACCTAAGTAACCTGTACAAGGAACCTGCTTGAGTCAATGCAGCCTGAGTAGTGATATTAAAAATCCCTGGGTCTGTTTGCTTATTCTGCACGCCTGAGTAATCCAGGCTGGGAGGGGAACCTGCGACTTGGCAAAGAGCTCGGTTCATCTTGCCCACCCATCGGTCCAATGAGTCACTGTTGCTTCTGCCGGTGTAATGGCTGTATTATCCTGGCACTACATTATTGTACACAATTTATCGCATCAGAAACTGTGGTGGGTGAGGATTGGGCTAATCTCTAGCAAGATCTGGGTGTTGATTTTGGCAGAGTTCTTGCTCGCTTGGTTTTACCTCCCACCTCACTTCTCCTTTCTTGACTAATGGACAAATTGCCAGGTGTGCCCCCAGAGAATGTGTAGAAACTCATGGGTTGTGAGCATGCAAGCATACACTGGTGAAAGGGATCTTTGGGCCTGTGGCGTAGTGCAAATTAGATGGCACACATCCCCAAAGAACTGTCTAGGGGGGAACAATATTAAACACACAAGAACAAAATACAGATGATAATTCAGTTGTGGGATAGCAGATAATATGGTAGAGTGCCATAAGTCAAGAACAATAAATATATAATACCATCGGCCCTCCTTATCCACAGATTTCTTATCCACGGATTTCAACGCCCATGGCTTGAAAATATTCCAAAAAAGTATACATTCCAAATAGCAAATGTTGACTTTCCATTTTATATAAGGAACATCATTTTTCTCTGCCATTATATTTAATGGGACGTGAGCATCCATGGATTTTGTTACTCATGTGGGATCCTGGAACCAAACCCCAGCGGATAAGAAGGACCCTCTGTATATGAAGTCCCCCATTTGGTTTAACATACACAAAAACTGAGGTTGTTCAGGGTTTGAAGTTCAGTGCCATCAGTATGCAGATGACACCCGTTCTATTCCTCTATATATATTCAGCCTCTAAAATATAACATATTGGATTGTGTGGATAACATAATAGTAGAATGAGTCAATATCTGGAATATGCATGTATGACATTCATTATAACATATAACATTATAACATATTATTTTTAGTGCTGCCTAACTTCTTTTCCACTTTATTTATATAACCATAATATAAATTATACTTTCTAGTAAAAGTGTATAAAGATCGTCACTGTGTGATAGTCATATTAAAATCCATGTTGATTTCCACGAAGTCAGAGTCTCAGGCTTTAATGATTTTAAAACTGAGTTAGACAAGACCTCCTAGTGCTTTCAGCAGTATTCCAACAGCAGGCATCTAAAAACAGTGTGTGTGTGTGTTTGTGTGTGTGTGTAGATAGATATATATATAAGCTCTTAGTAGAACTGGAAGCTGCAAACAGACCCAAGGCCACTAAGAAGGACATATATTTGTATACCAGGAATCTTCATATGGTCTAGAGGTAGGGAAAAGCTTCCTCACCTGTTCAGGCAGTTCTTCTAAAACAAAGACCTCTTTAGGTGAAGGAACACATCTGGGTACCTATTTAGTTTTTTTGGGAGACATTATAGGGCACCTTATACCTTTAGCAATGTCTGAGTCTACTAGAGGAAGACATTACACGATGGTTCACTTGGTCATCTGCCTTAGTTTGAGTAATACAGTGTGTCTGTTGCCTAGTCATGACATGCCCAGCTCTAGCTTAACCTCTTTGCCAGGGTTGTTAATGCTTAATGTCTGATTGACTGCTCTCTATTTCATGAGATGTTATTCAGCACTGAATAGCTGCTATTATTTTAGAATAATATTTATGTCATTTTCAAGGTTTATTTGGAGATCAGAGAGAGATTTCCTTTCAGTCACTGACTTAGCCCTCCTCTGCCTGGGGCCAAGCAAGATGTCAGTTTAGCCAGCAACTTCGTGTCGTTCATACACATGCGCATGTGCGTCTTGGCATGGATGTTGCACAAATGCAAACAACTTGGCAACGGGCTCTGAGCTCAAGTAGGATGGTAATAAGGAAAACCACAGATAGGAAAGTTTATGAAGAAGTTGCCACTATGTCAAGTCTGCACTAAAAGAGTGAATTACAATGGCTATTCAGTTACTTATTTGATGTGTGGAGCAGCGATTCTTGGAAAAATTTAAATGAGCCAGTTAATTTTTCCACTTAAATTCAATTTGTCTAATGGCCATAAAGAATCCTAGTTGTCTCCACTTATGTAAACACATACATTTGCACTTATTCAAACAACGGATGTTGAAATTAATAACTAGATGCACAGATAGGACTTTAAAATTTCTTAACTGGGTCCATAGTACAGTGGGCCCTTGTTATCCGCTGGAGTCTGGTTCCAGGACCCTCCATGGATAACAAAATCCGTGGATGCTCAAGTCCCATTAAAGACAGTGGCATAGCAAAATAGTGTCCCTGATGTAAAATGGAAAATCAAGGTTCGCTATTTGGAATTTATACTTTTTTGAAATATTCTCAAACCATGGATGCTTGAATCCATAGATAAAAAATCCATGGATAAGGACAGCTGACTGTATTTTTAATTCTAATTTCAGAGAGCAGGTTGTTGTTAACTGCCCTCTAGTCAACCCTGACTTACAGTGACCCAGTGGATAAGATATCTCCAAGACTCCCTGTCCTCAACTGCTCTGCTCAGGCCCTATGTATTCATACCTGTGACCTCCCCAATAGAGTCTATCCATCTAGTGTAGATCTTCCTCTCTTTCTACTGCTCTCCACCTTTTCCAGCATCATTGCTTTTCTAATGAGTCTTTCCTTCTCATGGTGTGTCCAAAGTATCACAACCTCAATTTAGTCACCTTGGCTTCCAGGGAGAGTTTGAGCTTTATCTCTTCCAAGACCCATTTGTTTGTCTTCCATGGAATCCTTAGCACTCTTCTCCATCACCACATCTCAAATGAGTTGGCTCTATTTCTGACTGTTTTATTCACTGTCCCGCTCTCACATCATACATGGTGATGGGGAATATAACACCTTGGATGATTCTAACTATTCATTGTTATGTCTTTCCATTTTAGGCTCTTGTCTAGTTCGTTCATAGCTGCCCTTCCCAGTCCAGCAGTCTCTACTTTGATCAATGTTTGATCCCAGGTATGAGATCTTTGACTATTCTTTGACTATCTTTGGGGCTCGACAGATAAGCAGCTCCGTGCTTCCTGTCTTTGCCCTGAGTCAGTGCTGGAGGAGCCATATGCTGCAGCACCAACACGCCGCCAAAGAGAAGCTGCCTAGAGCGCCATGATGCCACTTCCTGCCAGTGACGTCTGGATGCTGCATGGTGTCAGCGTCATCATGGTGGCCACTGTGTGGATGGGAGGCTGCCATGATGATGGCGTCTGTACGGACTAGGGTTCCAAAGTGTGCGATTGTTGCATGCTCCTGAACACTAGAATCGGTGGTGCCATGCCGCTTCCCACCTGTCTGTATCCGACCATTGAATATCATTATCTAGGATGAATTCATGTAGTTCCTCAATGGTCATTATTTTTTGTATTCTTAACATTCAGCATTAAGCCTGCCTTAGCACTTTCTTCTTTGTAACAGCTCTAAGTCTTTGTTGTTTTCTGCTAGTGGAATGGTGTAGTCTGTGTATCTTAGTTTTTTAATGTTTCTTCCTCCAGTCTTCACTCCTTCTACTTCTGAGTCTAAGGCTACTCAGTGTAGGATATTTTCTGCATACATGTTGAACAGATAAGGTGATATCATGCATTCTTGCCTGGAATCCTTTACCAGAGCACTTTTACTCTCTCTGTATTCAGTTCTGATTGCAGCCTCTTGCAGGCTATGTCTGAAATCATTTGTGTGTGTTAGAAATAAGTAGAAGGTGTGCAACAACAACAACAAAGCTGAAACAAGCAGATTTTTAAAAGGGAAGTGGCTTGTGATCACTATCCGTAGTTGAAATCTGAGACTAAAACTTTATTAGAAAAGCGTTCACATGTTAATAGCTACTGAAACTGGAAATGTAATCCATTTATGTTAAAATGGGACGGCGAGGTTAACATATAAAGTCGCCATTCTCGTAATCATTGGTGTTAATGTTAGAAACCATAGCATTGGCAGAGAAAACGGCATATAATACTTTGGCTGACGTTGTTTCCCATAAATAGTTGGCTGTTTCAAAAGTGAAGTCGAAGGCTTTCATGGCTGGCATCCATAGTTTTTTGTGGGTTTTTCGGGTTATGAGTCCATGTTCTAGAAGAGTTTCTTCCTGATGTTTCGCCAGCATCTGTGGCTGGCATCTTCAGAGAATGCTGGCCTGGAAGATAGTGGGTGTGTATATACTGCGTGACGCTATATACTCATCTATAAGTCTTGAAACTTAGGTTAAAAAAACGACCCCAAAAAACCTGAGTTGACATACCCATGGGTCAATGTAAGTACTGTATCTTAACTCCTATTTGCAAAGAGGAATTATCCCTTGATGAAAGGCAAGAGTATAATCTGTCCTAGAAGCACCAACTCTCTCTTTTCTCTTACCCATCCAGCAATAAGAATGAGCACAAACATTGTGGCTGGAATTTTGTAGGTTCTTTGACATTGTTTTGCTTTGCTTCATCCTTTTGATCCTTTGCTATATGCCCTCAACTTATCCACGAGTCATAGCAAAATCCATAATTTTTGCCCTCAACTTATACATGAGGTTGACTTATAGTTGAGTGTACAGTCCACCCTTCCCTTACGTGGGGGATCCGTTCTGGATCCCCTCGCATAAAGGAAAAAATGCGGATGCTCAAGCCCCATTCAAATGAATGGGGCTCGTGCCCATGAAGGCGTGGCAGTGGTGCACAGGGCGCATGCTGTATCAGCATGCACCATTGTTTCCTTCCGGCGTGCGCCTCCCTCACTTCCGTCGCAGCTTCCAGCATATGCTGGAATCCGCGTAAAATGTGCCCGTAATCTCCATTATATCCTGATCTGCAACTGAACTTGTGTCTTGCAGCTTGGCAAAGAAAAGAGCCAATGTGCACCTTTTATGATATTGCCTGCAAATCTTAAAGCAGTCTGTTCCCCCCTCTATCTATCTTCTTATCCTCTGAGAGCAGATTCTGCCAATTAAAACTAAGCTGAAGGGAAAACTGGAACGCAGTTAGTCAGCGCCTCAAATCTGACAGGCTGAAGTTCCAAGAATAAAGACTCATCTCATTATTATTTCTCATCTCCCACAGTTTGGAACTGTTTTGGAAACCGCTCTAAGTCTAGCATGACGTCAGCAGAGTTTGTAGTATCTCTGTCTCCATTCTAGTTAGTCTCTTCCTGTCTTCTGTCTCCCTGCTTTCTGACGCCCGCGTCTGGGTTCTTCCCTTTTCTCCGCAACCCTTGTGGGATTTTGTTTCAACTCCTCTAACTCTCTCCACCCCGTACTTATTCATCTCATTTTCCCAATATTTCCCCCCCTTCCTCTTCCTCTGCCTGTTTTCATTCTTGAGTCACACCTCTTTCTCAGCATCAGAAACAGAAAGGAAACATCCTTCTATGAATAGAGTTTATAATTCAGATAGTCAGGAGCATCTGGGCCTAATTTTCCTTCGGTGACTGTTAGGAAGATTAGCAGACGTCCAGTTATAACCCTCAGGATGCGTGCAGGCTTTTTCTAAAAAGGGAAAAAGAAAAGGCCTAGAAAAAGAGAATAAATATTACTACTTATTTTGAGTGCATATTTAATAGTATGACTTTCAGAAGTAGTGGATGACTCCCAAATTCTTAAAAAAAGATGGGTTAAATTGAACATCCTCTGTAAAGCCAACAAAGCAGTTTACTGCAACCTTGGAAGGATTGTGCAGAACGCTAAATCGGGCCTATTTCCCCACTAAGCTACTGACTCTTTTTGGTGTGAACAACAACAATAACAACAATAATAATATTTATTTATATCCTGTCCCTCTACAAGATGCAGTCAGGGTGGTTTACAAAAATTAGAAGACATCCAATCCAAATCCCTCAATCCCCCCCTTAAAATACGATTAAACAATATAAGAATTAAAACATACTTGAAAATAGTATAGCAAGGCTTCCTATCTGTGTCAAGAGATAGGGAATGGGAATTGCTCTTTGGTTTAATAGGTAACAGTTTACCTTAGATAGGTGTCCTAGTGGACTATCTGGGCTACTAGACAATTATACTGTCTATCAGCTTTGGCTGATACACCAGCTGTGCCCCTTCCGAGATTTGGAGGACCTAAAGATAGTGGTGCATGCATTGGTAACCTCAAGGTTGGACTTCTGCAAATGGCTTTACATTGGGCTACCTTTGTGCCAAGTTTGGAAACTTCAGTTGGTACTTCAGTTGGTACAAAATATAGCAGCCAGATTGGTTACAGGAACATCCAGGAGTGAACATACAGTATTGCCAATTCCTGTCTCTCAGTCAATTCTGTCCTGTCCCTTGGGGTCTAAGTTTTTACATTGTGCCAAATCTGAAAAATTGCAACAGCTGACCACACTAGAACAGAAACAGAAACAAATCAGTGCATACTACCTTATACTTAAATAAAGCCTTGGCATTTTATTTCATCAGACATTTGATGTTTGGTGCAGCACATGGTGCTTGTTTTGTTGTTGTTATTGTCGTATGCCTTCAAGTCAAATCCAAAGTTATGGTGACCTTATCCTAGGGCTTTCTTGGCAAGATTTATCCTGGAGAGGAATGCCATTTTGCTTTATCTAGGCCTGAGAGAGTGTGATCTGGCTCCTGGTTTCCATGGCTGAGTGGAGATTTGAACCCTCATCTGTGTGAGACTTGGGATTACTCTGACCAAAAATCCACGACAAACTTCAGGTAGATCAGAAAGTTTATTGTAAGGACTAAGTAGAAGTATTCCTGGCCACGTCTTTGTTGAATCTGAAGAACTCTAAATAGAGACAGAACCTTAGAATTCCCCAGACCCCTCCCTTTGAGTTGGTTCCCTTCGGTTCAGCCTTTGATGTAGAATTTCTCCTTTTGTTCTGAAGGGGGGAAAGAAGGGTTTTTTTTGGCCATTTGGTTCCTAGTTCCTCTACCAAGTAGAGATCTAAGACTGTATGCACCTTTGGTATCAGTTTCCCAACAACCCCTCATAAAACTGCCTAACTGCCATGCAATACGTGACCATCCGTCCCATTCCTCATGGTGGCAGCCCCCCTATTCTCAAAGTGACTGTCTATCTATATCTCTACTTTCTCTCTCTATATGCGTATCTATATCTTCCCTATTTGTGGGTGAGAACCTATTCCCTGACCCCCACTCTGCGGTTTATCTATCTATCTCCCTATCTATCTCCCTATCTATCTATCTATCTATCTATCTATCTATCTATCCATCCATCCATCATCTATCTCTACAAACCTCATGGCAGAATACACCCTGAATGACTGCCTGAAGGTGGATTCTGACAATCTGTAGGGATCCTAGTCCAGCACATTTAAACCTATCTGTAAAATGTGAAGTTGAAGGATTTCACGGCTGGGATCCATAGTTTTTTGTGAGGTTTTGGGGCTATGTGGCTGTGTCCTGGAAGAGTTTATTCCTGACGTTTTGCCAGAATCTGGCAACCTACAAAAACCTATATCTGTAAAAGCCGATCCATTATGCTTTCCTTTTATTTGTCATAATTAAAACTATCTTATCAGCAGATTCCAGAAATCTTTTAGTTATATTGTTATTTGGTCCGTAGATGACACTGTGGGTCGATGGGGGGTTAATTTGGGCATAGCATAGGGAAGATGATTTTGGGGGAAGAGAGGGTAAGGTTTTACATGTTTGTATTTCCTATGTGTTTTGTTTGGTTTCTGTTGCATGTAGTTCTTCCATGCCCTTTAATCTCTTTAACCACACATGCAGAAGGAAAACAAGCCCAGAAGTAGTGGAAAGTTCTCCTGCCCAACCAACACAATACCACAAGTCTCCTGAGGTTTTATGACAGGAACATAATGGCTGCCTATAAAACCAGGGACACCACAGACCCAATCGCTTAGAGGTAGCCTCGGCAGAGAACAACATTAATACATTGTAAAATAACACCAGGGAAGAAACGAGGATCAACATGAAATTCACAATGGCAATAAAAAAAGCAGTAATAAATGCACTCACGATCAAACAAGCAGATATTGCAAACAGCTTTGCATTTTGCAGAATATATTGAATTCTAAATAAAATTGAAGAGGAGGAAAAGAAGGAAATTATAAAAATTACAGTCATTGGAAATTCTAAGTGGACACAATTCAAACTAGCCAGAATCTCTTACTGACAGCATGGGGTGCAGTGTGTCTATGATCCATACGTTAAGTGGACAAAACCCGTCAGATTTCACATTTGCATTGAGAAAACACCTGGCAGTTTTATGGTGTATTATAAAGTAGGCTTTATATCTTTAAGTGTGTTCCCCAACTCACTGGGGACATCATCTCCACCCAGGGCTGGCTCTAGGTATTTGGCCACCCTAGGCGAGAAGTATTTGGCACCCCCTGTCACCCCTCATAATTATTTTCACCCCTTGATTTCCGCTATTTCGTTTGTTAAATGACACAAAACTTAGGTTTAGTCAAAAAGAGAAGGTTAAGAGGTGATATGATAGCCCTGTTTAAATATTTGAAGGGATGTCATACTGAGAAGGGAGCAAGCTTGTTTTCTGCTGCTTCAGAGAACAGGATCCAGAACAATGGATGCAAGCTCCAGGAAAAGAGATTCCAGCTCAACATTAGGAGGAACTTCCTGAGAGTAAGGGCTGTTCCAACAGAGGAACACACTCCCTCAGTGGAGAGTGATGGAGTCTCCTTCCTTGGAAGTCTTTAAACAGAGGCTGGATGGCCATCTGTCAATGGGGATTCTTTGATTGAGAGTTCCTGCATGGCAGAATGGGGTTGGACTGGATGGCCCTTGGCGTCTCTTCTGACTCTATGATTCTTTGATTTTCCAGCACCACCACATCTCAAATGAATGGATTTTTCCCCTATCATCTTTCTGAACTGTCCAGCTTTCACATCCATGCATGGTAATAGGGAAGATGATGGCTTGTATGATTCTAACTTTTGTGCTGAGTTGTATATCTTTGCATTTTGGAATCTTTTCTAGTTCTTTCATAGCCACCCTCCTCTATAAAGCTCTAAATAATTTGCAGTCTGGAAATCTGAAAGACCACGTCCTCCCATGTGAACCTGCCGTAAATTTGAGATCTTCAGAGGAGGACCTGTTGCATGTTTCAACGCCTTGTGAAGTTAGGTTGGTGGGCACAAGTAACCGGGCTTTCTCTGTTGTGTCACCTCAGTTATAAAACTCCCTATCCAAGGATATGATATTGGCCCCATCTCTTTGACACTTCTGTCAGGCATCCAAAACAGTGCTGTTCCAAGTGGTATTCCATGTTTGAAATTGCTGTGGTGGTTTAGAAACACTAATCTGTGTGGTTTTTAGGAGATTAGATTACATTTGTCTGCTACAAGAATAAAAACTACCAGTCTAGTCATTTGAAGAAAAACTCTCTTGAGAACTTGCCCTGCCTCTGGAGAGTAATTTTAAACTTGTATGAGAAAACTTTGTATGAAACATAATTCTGAATGTTAATCTTGATCATTCTTGACTAGTGTGTTTGTTTGTTGGTTTCTGAAGGGACAGCTTGAAATATCAGACTGATTGATGGTAAGGTTTTGGCTTCCAGAGGCAGATTTTGTTCCAGAATATGTGCATGAGCTTTCCCTTGGGTCATTATTACATGATCCAGTCCACTGTCTCTCCTGATAAAAAGGATTCTGCAGGAGGCTTATAGACTCCTATTTATGGCTCGTGTCTCTTGTATCTCTGTTAGGATCAAATCAACATCTCAGGGTACCATTTCAAGCTCAACGTAGATGAAAAATGAATGTCTGTGTGCATGTGTGACATGTGTGTGTTTTTAAAAGAGGCCCAACAGCACTTTGGGTTCTCATTGCTACACTTGGAATGTAGGTTTCCTTTCAGGCTGAGCCATGTGAAGAAAAACTGTTTTGCAACCAACTGGCCTGATGTGGCGAGACAAGTGCATCCCTTGCCTATAAAGTATTTTGTAAGCTTTATTTATTTGTTTGTGCCTCATGTAAGTGAGTGTTGTGTTTGTGATGGGGCTGTGACAAGAATGTTCTTGAGTGGGTAGCTTGGCAGGAACTCTCCTCCCTCCATTCATTGTCATGGACAGCAACCAGAGCCAGAGATCTCAGAGGGAATGGTGAATGGATGGAAATAGTCAGTGCAGTATGAGGCATGGCGATGGAGGATGAGAGAGATGGCAGAAAGGTGGAAATGAAGCCTGGTCTCCGCTTCACAACTATCAATATTAGTCCTGTTCAGAATAGACACAACATGGTTTGTGAGACTGAGAATGATCTCAATAACACAATAAGTATGAGAGGTAAGATCAAGGAGGTTTGTCTCGATAGACATGAAGTGTACCTATTTCCATTCTGTGATATGTCCTCAACACCACAAATTCCTTAGGTTTTCCACTTGTGAGCATCTGTATTAGTACAGTGTGAAGTCGAAGGCTTTCATGGCCGGCATCCATAGTTTTTTGTGGGTTTTTCGGGCTATGTGGCTATGCTCTAGAAGAGTTTATTCCTGACGTTTCACCAGCATCTGTGGCTGGCATCTTCAGAGAATATTGACCTGGAAGAGAATGGGTATATATATACTGTGTGACCCTGTGTGGCCCTATATTAGAACAAGGTCCTCCTTTTGACTCTATGAAATGTGTCACAGTAGCTGTTTTCTTCTTCAGAACCTCGGGAGTCCAGATTTATCCTTACCTAGACAATTGGTTGTTGGTAGCATCCTCCTGGGACAATGTGTATTGTGATCTCCAGGGCACATTAGGCCTCGTGGTGAATACAAAGAAGTCCATCTTGCAACCAAAGAATTCCATTCATAGGAGTGATATGCTACTTGAAGTGCATTAGAGCATTTCTTCTACTAGACAGGGCAGATGTAGGGTCTAACAGTGCTGTGTCATTGTTCCCACACAACTCTAACATGCAGAAGCTCCTGGGTCTCATGCAGCAACTACATCCGTAACTTACCTGTCCACAACAATACTGAATTCTTCATCACTTCAAACTGTACTCCAACCATCAAATGATGGATCGCTCATTACTGCAGTGTTCTGGGCCTCCCTTCATTGATATCTGTATCTTACCAGTCCTCTGTCCAGGATGCTTTTCCCCTACCCAGATCCAATATACACAGTCATGCCAGACACTTCTTTTTCCAACTAGGGAGCCCATAGCAGAGACGTCACAGTCCAAGACCAATGGTCTCTCCAGAAATGCAAGCTTCACAGAAATGTTCTAAAATGCCTTGCTTTGTTGAAAGCTTTTCACACCTTCAAAATACTGTTGGCCAACAAGTAACTTCTGATAATGTGATCACCCTGTTTTACTTAAACAAAGAGGGACTCATTTGACCGTGCTGCTAGATTTCACAATTTAACTGTGGACTTGATGTGAGAACAAAGGTAGCCATCCTATTGCTGTCCATTTTGTAAGTGCCAAGAATACCTTGATAGATGTACTAAGCCATGCACAAATTCTAACACACTTTTTCACAGTGACCCCAAGAAAAGGTGTCATGTTTCTACCAAACGGCTTTTTAAGAGGATAGTGGAGACTATTAAGATGCCTTATGAACTTGCAAAGAAGCCTCTTGCCTGATAGACTCAAAGGACACTCTACTAGGGTTATAGCCGCCACCGCTGCTTTGGTATGTGCTATTTCAGTACTGCATCTCAGCAAGGTGGCTACCATTTACCCAGTCATCTATTTTTATTAGATATTATCATTTAAACTTGGGGGCCAGGGCAGGTGATGGTGAGCAAGCTGTTTTGTTGTCTCTTGGACCATGACCTGCCCATTGCTTCCAGAGGCTGTTCCTCTGTTTGAGGAACAGAGACCATGAAGGAGGAGGAGTTGCTTAGATGAACTATGGTTCTTCTTCGTGGTCTCTGCGAATCACACAAATGGGTTATTCTGCGCCTGCGCAGCAATGCTCGGAAACTTCTGGAATCTCTGGGCAGAATGCAAAGTAACTTTCTGCAACTTTTTGGCGGTAACTCTGCCCACCCCTATATAAAGCCCCTAGCGTCCCGCTCTCCCTCAGTTCCTTCATTCCGCCGCGCAAGCAGCTCGAGGAACTTCGCTAGCACTTGGCTATTCTTGGACTGAATCTCTGGCAACATTGACCATCGGCTTGACCTACTGACCACTCCAAACGGACTCTCCCTTGGATTTAGACGCAACTGTACTTTCTCGGCTTGACTTGGACTGGTAAACAACTTTGACCCTGCCAATACCGCTCTCACCGGCCATTATGGCCTCCTTTAAGCAGTGCTCCAATTGTGGAGTAAAAATTCCCATATTGGACGGCCACAACAAGTGCGTCCTTTGCCTGGGGGAGACCCACATCCCAGGCTCCTGCATTCATTGTAAGGCCATGACGTCTCAGGCCTTAAAAAACCGTGACCAGAAGCTGAAGGCCTCCCTCTATGAGAAGGTCTTCCAGCCATCGACCTCCTCAGGGGAGCCAGCTCCTCAACATGCCGAGAAAGCAAAGCCTCCAAAAAGGAGACATGAAGACAAACAAAAATCCTCTAAGGAGGACAAGGATAGGAGGCATAAACCCTCTCAGGAGGATGAAGGGGCCAGACGGGCTAAATCAGCATCTCCAGCCCCGAAAGTTAGGCGTAAAGGACCGCCAAGCACAGTGTCAGTCCCGCCTCCGGACCGTAGGGCTGCGGCTACTCCGACCCCAGCACCGATTTCGAGCTCTGCTCCGCCACCTCTCGAGCCGAGGGTGCTAATTGCGCCTCATCTATCCATCCCGGATGAGGACCTCCAGATAGTCACTCTGGACCATAGCTCCGAGTCAGAGGGTGAAATTCCGGACTCTGAACCGCCTGCTTCACCCCGTAGACTGAGGTGGCCCTCCAAGGCTTCTCGTCGGGCTCGGTCTCCCCTGCGCAGAGACAGGGCTGCTCTCAGTGCCAAAGGGGAGGAGGCCTGGGAACAGGACCTCGATGACCGTGACTTGCTGGATAGAGACCTCTTTGATATCTACGACCATCACTCAGGACAGTATTTTCTGCCTGTGGATGCTTCCCACCTCCGGAAACGCTGTCCGGACCCGACTAGATCGAGGCCTCGCTCTCCGCTATGTCAAACAGCTACTTGCAAGTCGGATGACTTGTTTGTCAGGAGGCCGTCCTCGGAGAGGGATCTCTCTCCGCCCAGCCGACAATGTAGCAGGTCCGCCTCGAGATCTCTGTCGCGTTCTCACTCCTCATCTCCATTCCCCACGGAGGACCAACCTTATGCCTTTGGGGTTCCGGATGCTCCGTCCCCGGATGCTCCATCAGATGATGTGAGGTCCTTTACGGACAGGATCGTCCATATGGCTGATGCATTGAAGCTAGAGGTGTCCCACCCGGAGGATGACGCCCTCAATCTCGTGGAAAGACGGATCCATGGTTCTGCCCCTGCTCCTCCTTCTCTGGCCTTCCTCCCATCGCTAGAAAAGATTGCTAAGAGGTCATGGGACACCCCTGCCACTATCTCCTCCACATCGAGGAAGATAGAAAACCTCTATAGGGTCACCCCATCAGGCCCTTCCTGGCTTTTCAACCATCCTAAGCCAAACTCTGCCATAGTGGAGGGGTCGCAGACGTCTTTTACTCCCCGTCAGGCTTCCTCTCCAATGGACAAAGAGGGGGAAAAGATTGATGGACTGGCTAAAAAGTTTTATGCTTCCGCCGCTTTGGACATAAAGATTGCCAATTATGCGGCGTGCATGGGAGCATATGTACAGCTCCTCGTGGAGAAGATGGATCCGAACATCGCGGAGCTTCCAGATGACAAGAAGCGGATCATGACAGCCCTCCGCAATGAGGTTTACCTAATTGGGGAACAGCAAATCATCTCGGCCAGACATTCTACTGACTGTGCCTCCAAGATCTTGTCGGGCTCAATAGCTCTGAGACGCCATGCATGGCTGCGCTCTTCAGACCTCACTCCACAGGCCAGGTCTGCAATAGAGGACATGCCCTTCGATAACTCCGGTTTATTCAATAGAGAAACCGATGAAAAATTAAGCTTCTGTTACCGGATGAAGACGGCGGCACGGAAGCACGGGATGTCTTCATCCTCCAAATCTCCTCATATGAGATATGGCAGCCAGCGCCCGTGGTACCCGCAATCCCAGCACCGGTCCCAGCAACAAGACCGCCAATACCATCCTCAGGACAGGCCGCCTCAGAACCGTCTGGCCCAGTCCTCATCCACCCAGCCGGATCGGCGGCAGACATCCCAGCCCAGATACCAACAGGGCTACAAGAGGAAGGATGGCAAAGGCAAGCACAGGTTTTGAAGTTCTCCAGCGCACTTCGCTTCTTCTTTTTCCGAGAGATTGAAGCCTTTCTTAACACCTGGGCTTCGATCACAACGGACTCTTGGGTTTTGGACATCGTCCGATGGGGTTATGCCCTTGAGTTTCTACAGCTCCCGCCCACCGGAGCTATTATTTCCACCTTACCCTCGGACACCCTTCTCGACGAAGTGCGCTCCCTTTTAGAGAAAGGTGCTATCGAGCCCGTGGAACCTGCTCGGGCCCGATACTGCTTCTTCTCAAGATACTTTACGGTCCCGAAGAGGGACTTCGGGCTTAGGCCTATCCTGGACTTACGCCATTTGAATTCTTGTATTGTTTACAAACGTTTCAAAATGGTAACTCTTGCTTCTATTCTGCCATTGTTACAGAAGGATTCCTGGTTCATCACTTTAGATTTGAAGGACGCTTATTTTCATATCTCCATAAGGGAAAGTCACCGTCGGTTTCTTGCCTTCACCGTCGGGACAGACATCTTCCAGTACAAGGTTCTACCATTTGGACTTTCCACAGCTCCGAGGGTCTTCACGAAGTGTATGGCTCCCGTGGTGGCATACCATCGTCAGCAAGGGATAGTTGTCTTTCCCTACCTGGACGACTGGCTTTTTACCGCTCCATCGCGAGAGGCACTTCTGCAGAATGTCCAGTTTTCACTTTCCCTGCTAAGGGCGTTGGGCCTTCAGGTCAATTTGGAAAACTCTCACTTCTCCCCAACGAAGAGGCTGGACTTCATCGGGACGACTTTGGACTCCAAGGAGATGAAAGCCTTCCTCCCATGCTCAAGATTCCAGGCCTTGACCTCCGCTCTAAAGGACTGCCTCTCCCGGAGGAAGGTCCGGGCACATACAGTCCAAGTTGCTTTGGGCCACCTGGCCTCCACGACCTTCGTTACTCCCTGGGCCAGGCTGCGCTTCAGACCATTGCAGTCATGGTTCCTGTCCGTCTTCGATCCCGTGCGAGACTCCCCAAGGAAGGTACTTACCATCCCGAGGAAGGTTCAGAGGTCCTTGCGCTGGTGGCTCGATCCCGACAACGTCTGCGTGGGCATGCCCTTCGCGCTCCCATGGCCGGACATCACCCTTACAACAGACGCCTCCTTACTAGGATGGGGTGCCCATGTCCTCGAATTTGCCATCAAGGACAAGTGGTCCCACGCAGAGGCTTCCCTCCACATCAACGCGTTAGAAATGCTCGCGGTGGAGAAAGCTCTCAAGGCCTTCTGTTGCATCCTAACCAACAAGGTAGTACTATTGCTCACGGACAATACTACCACCATGTACTACCTCAACAAGCAAGGGGGCACAAGATCAACGACACTTCTAGACATCACCCTCTGCATCTGGGAGTGGTGCATCGCCCACAGCATCCTACTGCAGTGCATCCATCTACCGGGGGACCAAAACGACCAAGCAGGTCAACTGAGCAGATCCCCAAAGACCTGCCATGAATGGAGACTTCACCCAGAGGTGGTGGCCGATCTCTTCCTCCGGTGGGGGCTGCCAGTGTTGGACTTGTTCGCCTCTCCAGACAACACCCACATTGCGGAGTTCTGCTCTCAGGTTCGTGGGACGGGCTCCAGAGGAGACGCCTTCCAACTCGATTGGAGCCAGGGACTGTTGTACATCTTTCCCCTACTAACGAGGGTGCTCTCAAAGATCATGACGGACCAAGCCGACGTCATCCTAATCTCTCCGTGGTGGCCGAGACAACCTTGGTTCGCCCCACTCCTCCACCTATCCAAAGGACTGTATCTCCGACTCAGCTATCGGCCCGACCTCCTATCTCTCCACAACGGGATGGTCCTGCACCCTGACATGGAGTCTCTCCTATTGGTAGCGTGGAGGATCCGCTGTTAGTTTCTCTCCCGGCTGACATCCGGAATGTGATACTGGCGGCTCGGAAGCCCTCTACACGCAAAGCCTATGGCTATAAGTGGAACAAATTCCTGGCCTTCCTTAACAAGAAGGACATCTTACCATCCCAGGTTTCTATTTCCACTATTCTGGATTTCCTGATGTTTCTGGCTGACACAGGACTATCTCTAAATTCCATTAAGTGCTACTTGTCAGCTATCTCCTCCCACTACACGTTTGGAGATAAACCTTCTCTATTCCGAAATCCACTGGTGAAGAGGTTCCTATGGGGATTCAATAACCTCCATCCACCTTGTTCTTCCCCTACTCCGGCTTGGAGCCTGGACCTGGTACTCTCTAGACTGACCTCTAAGCCCTTCGAACCCATGGCTACGACGGACTTGAGACTGCTAACATGGAAAACAGCCTTCCTGGTAGCCATCACCTCTGCTCGTCGGGCCGGTGAGCTGTGTGCACTTCGGGCTGACCAGCCTTACCTCCGTTTCCACAGAGACAAGGTTGTGCTTCGGACTGACATCACTTTCCTGCCTAAGGTGGTGTCAGCCTTTCATCTGAATCAGGATATTATTCTTCCCACATTGGCGCCGAACCCGTCTACAGACGAGGAGCGTCACATTCATTCCTTGGATGTCAGGAGGGCACTGGCATTCTACCTGGACAGAACCTCGGTCTCGAGGCTTTCCAACAGGCTTTTTGTTTGCTACTCAGAAACAAAAAAGGGACTACCTGTTTCAGCTCAAAGATTTTCTAAGTGGGTCTCGAACTCTATTTGCTTGTGTTATGAACTGGCAGGTGTCCCTGCTCCCATACGGGTTCGGGCCCATGCAACTAGGGCGGTGGCAGCATCCTCAGCCTTTTTGATGGGAATCCCTCTCGAGGATGTCTGCCAGGCTGCTACCTGGTCCCAGCCGTTGACATTCATTAGACACTACAGGCTGGATTCCAGGGATAGGCAGAGAACAGCCTTTGGGAGGGCAGTGTTACTTTCAGGTTTGCATTGAATGCACAGACGATGTCATAGTTGTTACATGGTTTATTATGTGTTAATAAATTTAGTTGGTTCACATGCTTGGACACTCCCTCCTCCTTTGACTTTAGCTAGCCAGTCTAACCCATTTGTGTGATTCGCAGAGACCACGAAGAAGGACAGGTTGCTCACCTGTGACTGTGTTTCTTCGAGTGGTCATCTGCGAATTCACACAAATCCCGCCCATCCATCCCCTCAGTGTCCCGCTCATACTATTGCTGACGTTGCCGTCTAGCTGTGGCGGCTCATTCGGAACTGAGGGAGAGCGGGACGCTAGGGGCTTTATATAGGGGTGGGCAGAGTTACCGCCAAAAAGTTGCAGAAAGTTACTTTGCATTCTGCCCAGAGATTCCAGAAGTTTCCGAGCATTGCTGCGCAGGCGCAGAATAACCCATTTGTGTGAATTCGCAGATGACCACTCGAAGAAGCACAGTCACAGGTGAGCAACCTGTCCTTCTTCTAATGATCATCTGTGCCCTCACACAAGCTGCCCGCCTCCCCTTAGGTCAGGCCCCTGTTACTTTCTCCTTGGTGGACTTTGAAACCAAGGGGAGAGTAACTTTGGTGGGTTAGGTCATGCATGGTTGCAGGGAAGAGGCAAGGTTTCTACCAAGATATTCAGCTCTAGCCCTTCCCAGTCATGGCCTCCGCGCATGTGAAAAACCCATGTGTGTGAGGACAAAGATAATCACAGTTACAGATGAGCAGCATGTTCTTATTTAGGAGTTATTTATTCCAGAAGATTGTACCTCACCGTTCCAAAAAGATCCCTGCTTTTGAACTTGCCTTACAGTAAAAGGAAAAATTGATAATAAAAATGATATAAAATCAGATCATTTAATCAAATAAAAAGAGCAACATAACAAAGACAAGTCATTCTAATGCCTGGGATATAAAAACTGTCTGCTTGGCTCTGAAATGTATGAAAACTCCCCCTGGAGAATAAAGATGCTGCATTAGAACATGTCCTCTGCTTAGTTGCCACCTGATATATTCTTTGTGGTGAAGATAGCCAAAGAAGGCCCTATGAAGATTGTCCTAAAGCAGTTGTTCTCTATCTTTGGTCCAGAAGATATTTTGCACTTCAGCTCTCAGATTTTTGAATGTTGGCCATGTTGGCTGAAGCTTCTGGCAGCCAAGATCTAAACTTTCTCCAGGACCAAAATTTGAGAATCGTAGTCTCATATGGAAGAAGGAGCACCATCAAATGTCTTACTGTCAAACTTTGAAAGGATATGAGAATGAACATCACACTTTGAACTGAGTCTAGAAAGCTGTTTCAGCAGTGAAAAGGTATATTCCCAGTACTGAATCCCAATTCACCCAACTTGCTGTTCCTGAACCATCTTCGAAGACAGGCCCAAGCTATTAACACTTGGTCAAATGAGAGCTGCCCTGAATCAGGCTAAAGGTCTATCTAGTCTAGCATGCTGTTTGTAGTGACTGATATTGGACTGGTGTTTGTTCATTATGTTATTAATTAGTTTTATGAACAGATGCATTTTTAAAAATGGACATTTTCCATGGAAAAATCTAGTAGTGGAAAATTCTCTGAAATATTTCTTGTTACAGAAAATTTTCCAAACCCACATCCCTCTGCAAGCATGCCAATAGGACAGTAACTTCATATAGTCTTAATTCGGCACTTGGGTGGTGGTTCAGGAAGGCAACAAAGTAGGTAAAACAACAACAAAGAAAGAGCCTTGCATCATCGGAACAAAGGACGATCTAGACCAGCATTCTCTTCACACAATGTTCAGCCAAATGTCCTTTTGAACCCACAAAGAGGACTTGAATGCAATAGCATTTCCCATGTTTGTTCCCCACCAGCTGCTACTGAGAAGCATGCTGCCTCCAATACCGGAAATAACCATCATAACTAGCAGCCATTGATAGCCTTATCCTTGTCCAGTTTCATTTTAAAGCCATCCCTGTTGATGGCCATCACTGCTATCTTATGGTAGTCAATTTATAGTTTACTAAAGCATCAATTGTACTCTTTGGAAGGAATTTGCTCGAAGTTGGTGTCAAGCAATGTGCCACATATACATATATACAAAAAAAGTTGGTTATGCTATGGGTTTGCTTCCAAAGCCTGACCTCCAAAAGGACTTATTGATCCACATCTTTGAGGAATTCCAGCTCAGAGGGTTGAAAATGGTTTTGTGTCTGATGAAAATGATTCAGTGCTGGACTTGATGCTTGCCGAAGTATGCTTCCCAGTATGCTTCCAGCTATTCTCTGTTTCCCACAAAAATGGTAAAGGAACAGCCAAGAGCCAAGATCTGATCTAAAACAGTTAAAGTGCTTTTCTTTGTGATGAAAAGACTTGGAATTGGAACCTGCTGTGGTGAAGAAACAAGAGAGTAGAAGAAAAGACATGGCTTGAACACTCTTTCAGGATGCTAAAACTGAAAGCTTAGCACCCACGCATCACCCTACCTTCACAGCATGCATGTTATGCAATCCTGCCAAATAACAGAAAGTGAACTAGACCACAAAGCCTTGGACTCATTTTCATCTTCCGTGATCAAATCTGTGAAGGCTATGACAAAAATTCAGGAAGAGGTGGCATAGGTTAACTGGCAATGAAGATGCATGGATGAATAAGGGGATATGCAAGAGAGAAGTTAGAATCATAGAAACATAGAGTTGGAAGAGACTGCAAGGGCCGTCCAGTCCAACCCCATTCTGCCATGCAAGAACTCCCAATCAAAGCATCCCCGACAGATGGCCATCCAGCCTCTGTTTGAAGACCTCCAGGGAAGGAGACTCCATTCTCTATTAAGGGAGTGTGTTCCACTGTCAAACAGCCCTTACTGTCAGGACGTTCCTCCTAATGTTGAGGTGGAATCTCTTTTCCTGTAGCTTGCATCCATTGCTCCGGGTCCTGTTTTCTGGAACAGCAGAAAACAAGTTAGCTCCCTCCTCAATACGGCATCCCTTCAAATATCGTATCACCTATTAACCTTCTTTTCTCCAGGCTAAACATCCCCAGCTCCCTAAGTCATTCCTCATAGGGGTTTCCAGGTCCTTCACCATTTTAGTCGCCCTCCTTTGGACATGCTACAGTTTCTCAATGTCCTTTTTGAATTGTGATGCCCAGAACTGGACACAGTATTATTCCAGGTGGGGCCTGACCAAAGCAGAATACAGTGGCACTATTACTTACCTTTATCTAGACACTATACTTTTATTAAAGCAGCCTAAAATCGCATTGGCCTTGTTAGCTGCCGCATCACACTGTTGACTCATGTTCAACTTGTGGTCTACTTGGACTCCTAGATCCATCTTCCTTATCTGAAAATATTTTTAAAAACGTATAAATTCCAAAAAGCAAGCCTTGCCATTTTATATAAGGGATGCCAATTTACTATGCTACTGTATATAATGGGATTTGGTATCCACAAGGGATCCTGAAACCAAACCTCAGTGGATACCAAGGGCCCACTGTAATGTGGTTAATCGAAAACGAGAGCAAATACTTTCTGTCTCATAGCTATCTCAGTGGAGGGAGGATCATATATGCCCAATGCTCATCTATGTTCAATTCTGTAAAAATAAACCACATGTTAACATTTTGTCCAAGACAGGCATAGAATTGAATATAGGTTTCTCTCAAAAAGTAATATTAAATCATTTATTCAACTGGGACGAGCAGAGAACATTTCCAGAAAAAGAATGGATCAAAGCATAAAATCTTTCATGTGCTCCCTTTGTAACCTTCAGGGTGAGACTTCTGGCTATGAGTTTTGTAAAAAGATCTGTTCTGGCATACGCTCATTGTATGGCAAGCTGGACTTCAATGCCTGCCTTAAAAGGGGGAGCACAAAATGCCAAGAACATGGGCAAAAGAGAGTTGGTGTTTTATCGCTGTTGGGATCGGATATATTGTCCAATCGTTTGTTGTTCATGATTTTTCCCCAACTACATCCCAGAGATTCCACTGATGGAAAATTTTCATTTTTTCCATAGCAGCATGTTGTGGTATATTGGAAAAAAAATTGTGCCATGCCAAAATAGCTTATTTCTTTTAATGTCGCTAAGAACATTGTATGTCAGACTATTTGGATTAGGTTTTCAAATAACATTCCATCAAATTAGCAAATTAGGTCTAGAGTAATAGAATCATAGAGCTGGAAGAACCACAAAGGCCATCCAGTCCTGTCATGAAGGAATAAATAATCAAAGAACTCCTGACAGGGCCATTCAGCCTCTGTTTGAAAGCCTCCAGACTCTGAGGGTGTGTTTTCCACTCTCAAGCAGCTCTTACTGTTGAGAAGTTCCTCCTTATGTTTAAGTAGAAGCTCTTTTCCTGTAGTGTGCATCAATGTCCTGTTCTCTGGAGCATCAGAAAACAAGCTTGCTCCATCATCAATATGGCATCCCTTCAAATACTTAAACAGGGTTATCATATCACCTCTTAACCTTCTCTTGTCCAGGCTGAACATACCCAGCACCCTAAGTCTCTCCTCATTGAACATGGTTTCCAGACCTTTCACCATTTTAGTCTCTCTCCTCTGGACATGCTTCAGTCTACATTGTGGACTGCACTTGAGATGGATCCATGCTCATTGTGGAGAACAGAAGACCTAACAGATGCTGAAGTCCCTGAGCACAACAAGCCATTTGGCTGCTTTGTTGACTGTTGGGAATAGGAACACCAACAGAGTCCCCTCAAATACATACATATACTGAAACCCAGCAGAGTCAAGGCACCCTCCTCCATGAAGATAAAGTTTCCCCAATCTGCATCACCTTCTGCCCATTAGTACAGTTCCAGTGGATGTACCTCACTTTAATTCCTCTTCTCACTATCTGTGAAAGGCATCCTTCTTTGGTTCCAGCAGAGTAGGTCCATCCTGAGTCTGGATGGCCATTTGTCGGGGGTGCCTTGATTCTGTATTCCTGCATGGCAGGAGGTTGGACTGGATGGCCCTCGTGATCTCTTTGAACTCTATGATTCTATGGCACTCTTCAGACCACCTCAAAGGGTGATCCCCCAAAGGGACACTGCAGCACTCAAACCAGGTTCCTCTTGGCGCGTGGGGACACAAGCATGGCATCTGGAGGTGCAGACATGGTGTCGTGCTTGTGTCATGCATGTGCATCCCGTATGGATGGCGTCACGCAAAGATGGCGCCGTCCATACATTCTAGGGTTTTGGAGCGTGCAGATGCTGTACACTCCAGAACCCTAGAATTGGCATCAGGCCGCCACAAACCAGCAGTCTGTACTGGGCCTATGATTCTATGTCCTTTAAAAACACAAGCAGAAAGAACACACTTCTCTGTCCTGAGCAGGGAGACCAGAACCTCCATCCATCAAAAGGGACATCTCTCTATTGGTATTCTCTGCATCACCAGACACTCTGCCAGCAGCTGGCCCACTATCATAGACAACCTGCTTGTCTCTTTTTCTGGGAAGGAGACAGTTGGAAATGGCTTGCTTGCCAGTAGCTTTCCAGTTCCTGAGCTGTCCAGGTCCTGAAAGCGGATGGAGATCTGGCAGGCAGAAGTCCATAGGTAGAGACTGGTGGCAGCAAGTCTTGGAAGTCTTTAAACAGAGGCTGGATGGCTATCTGTTGGGGATGCTTTGGTTGAGAGTTTCTGCATGGCAGATTGGGGTTTGGCTGCATGGCCCTTGGGGTCTCTTCCAACTCTATCATTCTATGATTCTAAGCGACCAGGCACTCCCTTTTCTGGCTGTTTTACTCCTTTTCTCATACTTGCTGTCTCTCTCAGGACACCTCTGTATATGTGCCACTTGTAAAATGTAAGACAAAACACTTGTATAGACTCAAAGCATTTCAAGAGATTGGAAACATGAAGCCAAACTGACAGTAGACAGAGAGTGCAAAGAAAGTGATTACCAAAAACGTCTAGCCAGCTCCCACTCCTAAGTTCCTAAATACACAGAATTATGTCATGAATACAGAGAGAAACTTTTATGTCCAGTTAGGATTTTTGTTCATAGATGTCAATCCTGTTCATAATCACTGTCTCTCCCTTATGTGACATTTTCACATGGTATATTGGTTTGAATGTCCTCCTGATGTATGGGAATATAACTTTGGCATAACGTCCATGTTTGCAACTTGTTCTGCATTCTTCTTGCATGGTCAAGCAAACAGGCAAACACACACACACACATACACACTTCCTTCTTCAACTGTTTCTTGCTTTCATTCCTTCCACTCCTTCCCTAGCCTTGTTCATAGTATTTTGTATACTGGTTTTAGGAATCAAGTGTTTGAACTTTCAAAAGCACTTCCTGGCTTGGGAGCTCATTTGCAATATTCAAGACGTAACTCATCCATTATTCTTGATAACAAGTCTCTGGATACAGTGGATTACATTAGTCAGTGGTTGATCCTATCTTAATACTTCTGCTTTATACCTTTCTCCTAGATTTATTCACAGTAGAAGTTTAGTATAATATCAAAGATGTACAGATTCATTCACCTTTCAGTGCTGTCCTTCATGTAGTTTGGACAGCTCTTTCAGACAGTACTTATATCCTGCAACTTCCATTCCACAATGAGGGAAGTTTCCACATTTAAAAAATCTGTTGCTGAAAGAAGGCGGAAGATATGGCCACCATCACCGCCAGTTGCAACGGCTTGCTAGTTCTGAGTAAGAAGAGATGCTTATTTGGTTTATTTTTAAGAGCTGTGTGTCGCAGACTTGGCAGCTTACTAGTTCTAAGTAAGGGTCGATTTTGTATATAAACAAGTCACCAGAAAGACATGATTTTTAAAAACTGGCCAGACTTTTGACAGCCTGAAAGTGAAATTCACATAAACATCTAGTAAATAATTAGGGTAGCCATATTGCCCAGCTAGTCAGGTTTTATCTGGATTCTGGGCAGGCCACCCGGTGCTTGTTTAGACCGTCATTTGGCTTGAATTCCAAACTTTCATTTTTGAAAAAACAAAATATATCTCTAGCCCTTGCAGCGGCTGAAGAGGCAGAGCTCTGGGAAGAAGAGACGGTCATCTGCATCTCTATCCCAGCAGCTTTGCTGAATGGTCATCTTCTGCAGTGTGCAATATGCCCTTGGGTTGGACATGTGTCAAAACATATGTCCTTGTGTTTGGAAAGTCTCTCTGACTATACTTGTAGTAGATGCAAACTTTGAGCAGATCACCTGAGCCCTGGAAAGGAAAGTGAAGCATTCAGGGCTGCAGGTGAAAGACAGAGGACCACATAGGGACCAGAAGATGCTGCAAGTGAATGGCAAGAAACACAGATAGTGTCATCAGCAGAGGTTTGGCTTCTTGGATCATGGTCTTTGATGCTTTGATGAAGGATTACTGGCTACAGATGGGCTGCTCCCCATGAAAACCGGAAAGAATGTATTTGGCAAAAGCATGGCACAATTGATCAAGAGGGCTTTAAACTAAGTCCTTTGCATTTTGGTAGAAATTAAAGATATAGCTGGGTCAGTCTATATAATTGGTATATAGAGAGATTTTATAACACTTTTAAGACTAACTGAAAGAAAGTAAGAAGTTGTCAGCATGAGCTTTCGTAGGCTACTTCTTCAAATGTATGTGTATGTGTGTGTGGGAGCTGGAGATAATAGCTCAAAACATATGTCTGAAAACAAGTACTAAACTCAACAATGTGAATTTTAGAGGCAAAGCTGAGGGTGAAGATGGGAGCCAATGTAAAACTCTTAAGAAAATAAAAGATCTGAACAAATAAGTCTTTAGCTATTGTACATAGGGATTCGGAAACAAACAAGATGAACTTGAAGGTCTAGTGCAGGAAGGTGAATATGACATTATAGGTATAACATTGGTAGCATGACTCCCATGACTGGAATATAACAACTGGGGGGGAAGTATAATCTGTTCAAAAACAATAGATGGGAAGGAAAAGGAGAAGCAAGTGAGGGGCGCATCATGAGGGTGCGACTGGAGGCAAGAATTGGAATGGGAGAGATGGGAAGGAGCAGTGGTGAGAAAGAAACAAGCAAGGCAACCCTGCAAGAGTATGGGCTAAATGGGTGGTAGAGATGGGAAGGCCAAACCGCGCATGTGACAATGCGTAAGAAGGAGCACACCAGGAGGAGGCATGGAGAGGCGCAACATGGGAGCATGATACCAGGGAGTAGAAGAGATAGGCGTGATGTGAACAGCGGTGCACAAGAAACCAATGAGATGCTTTTTTGTGGGTTTTTCGGACCAGGCGTCTGTGTTCTGGAAGAGTTTATTCCTGACGTTTCACCAGCATCTATGGCTGGCATCTTCAGATGCCAGCAAAACGTCAGGAATAAACTCAACCACAGCATGGCCACATAGCCTGAAAAGCCCACATAAACCTATGGATGCCGAGTGTGAAAGCCTTCAACTAATGAGATGGTTTCACTGCAATGGTATGGGATGATCCAGCCAGTAAAGGGGCGGCTCCATGCTGCCCATCTGCCCAAGATTATGTTGGGTCTCTCAGATAAGTAACTGGAAAAAATAAATCATACAAAGTTTGAAATATAGAGGAGAAGCAACAATTAATGTACTTAATCTGAATATCTTCCTTGATTTACATAATAGATTAATTTGCATAATGTGCAAATTAGATGCCCAGATTTGAGTAAATGGACTATTACAAAAGGATAGTTTCAGTTTAGGGGATCGTCAGATGGCTTCGAATATGGGAAAGATAATCTGATTTTTAAAACTATGATTGTAGAGATGCCATTGACAACCTCCACGTTCGTATGTTTCTAAAATTACCAAGTTTAGTAAATTGCTAAAATTATTCCTCCATCCATTAGTCAGTTAGTTGCGCCTTACATTAAGATGTGCGTTTGGGGGTTAGTTTGCTCCAAGATGGCCTGGGTGGAGTCCTCTGTATATAGCCATATTGGTATGCAGTGAATTTGATTTGGCACAATAGTAAACTATTAAAATTTGGAACAGATAGCTGTCTCCTATCTTTATATGGGAACATCACAGTTTCTAGTTTTATTCTGGGGTTTTTGCCATCACAAATATAATTCCTTCTTTTATATAACTGTTTTCATATGATACACTCTGAAGAGTGGATAATGATTCCGGGAGAAAGAGATCTTTTTTCAGGACTGTCTTCCCAATTAATGAGCTTGGGAACATGTCCTAAAAATCTTCTTTTCCCCTCCAGGCTTTTTATAATGCACTCAGAATTATTCACTTAGGCTATATTGTGCTTCCTTTATACAGTTTGGTTCCCAAATATTTGAGTTTGCAACTTGTAGAAATCCGAAATCTAATTGTTTGCCATTCATATCGCTGGTCAATGGCAAATGCTATGTTTGTTTCCATTTTAAAAAATAAAGATGACAAATAGGATTTTATGTCTTTAGCAAAATAACACCTTGGAGTATATTCCAATATGTTTCTGTTAACATACTTGCAAACAATTGAATGCAAAGTGTGTCAGGTAGATTCTTATGGGCCAGCAAGAACTAGCTACTCTCTTATGAACTTGAAAGTACCATAATCTGGGTTATGATTTCCATATTCTCCTCGGTTTACTTATCTGCAGCCTAGTTTTAAGAGGCCCAGATTAGGGCGAGTCGAATCTGTTAAATGTTGTGTTTTTCCACATTTTTAAACTTGCCGTCTTTCCATCAAATTTATGAATAGACTTGCAAATTTTGCTAGGTCTCTACCTTCTGCATTGATTACATGCATTAGGTGCAACTTTGCCCACCATGAAAAAATCGATGGTGTATCTCTGCCTGCCATAGATAAGTAACTGTCAGAAAATGAATGCTTCTAGCCATGTTAAATCCTGGTTTACTCATGATGACAAGAATTGCATTGTTAATGAATTATATTTTATCTGACAGTAGATTTCTTGTCCACTCCCTGCTTATGAATACTTAAGAGTTATGAATAATAAGAGTTCTCTAGTCTCACCTCTTCTAAAAATGCTTGTAAATCCAGGAAATCCCAGCAGTGTGCCGTGCCATAGGATCCAGCAGAAGAGGCTCAGTTTCTGCTCCTGTGAGGTTTAGAGCCAGGTGGAATTTTTCGATCAACTTTTGTACCTTTAGGACAAAGGACTTGTGTTTTCCATTTTTGAATGTTTACCCTGCAGCGGCCGGGGGTGAATGTACGTTTGTAAGGCTCTTGCTTACTTCATTGCAGAGGCATCTCGAGGCATTCAGTAATCCCTGACTGGCATAAAGGTGTCTGGTGTGTGAGCCGGGTGGACCTGTGCTAAAGCTAAAGCTGCTTTACGGAGCCAGGCCTTTGGCTTTACCTAGCTTTGCGCTCAGAAGATGAGGATGTTAGTGAAGAAGGGTTAACCCAATAAATCAAGTTTTAATTTGCTAAAATGTCTACTTCAGTAATATTTGCATTGGAAGGAGGAATTTTTAATCAGTTTATAGATTCATAGAGTTGGAAGAGGCCCCAACGGCCATCCCATCCAACCCCCTGCCATGCAGGAAGACATAATCATAGAATCATAGAATTTGAAGAGACCCCAAGAGCCATCCAGTCCAACCCCATTCTGCCATGCAGGAAATCTCAATCAAAGCATCCCCAACAGATGGCCATCCAGCCTCTGTTTAAAGACCTCTAAGGAAGAAGACTCCACCACACTCCGAGGAAGGAGTATGTTCCCCTGTCGAACAGCCATTACTATCAGAAAGTTCCTCCTAATGTTGAGGGGGAATTGCTTTTCCTCTAGTTTGAATCCATTGCTCCAGGTCCTATTCTCTGGAGCAGCAGAAAACAAGCTTGCTCCATCCTCAATGTGACATCCCTTCAAATATTTAAGCAGGGCTATCAGATAATTTTTTAACCATCTCTTCTCCAGGCTAAACATCTCCAGCTCCCTAAGTCTCTCCTCATAAGGCATGGTTTTCAGACCCTTCCTGACAGATGGCCATCCAACCTTTGTTTAAAACCCTCCAAAGAGGAAGACTCCATCACTCTTGGAGGCAGCATGTTCCAACTTAATTCATTTTAAATTGGCATCTATATTTGCACTGGATTATTGTACTTGGAGCCTTACCAGAATGGAGTTAAAATCCCATTCTTAATTTTACTTCAATTGTGGGCACACACATTAGGCGCTTCGACTTAAGTTTTAGAAAAGGAAGGGGCAACAATTTTATTTTTGCAGTAAACATCAGGTGGAAGCGGTCAAAATCTTCCAACGTGTTATCTACCCCTCCCAGTTTTGTATCAGGTGCAAATTTGATCATCTAAGTCATTGATGTAGATCAATTTCCTTAACCGTTTGAAGCGTTTCATTTGTCATCCAATGCAGCCTTTCTTTTCTGTTTGGCCACATCCAATGTCTTTTTGCATTCCTCCCTAACAGTGTTCCTGGTTTTGGTGCAGAGTTCTTCTGGTTCCTTCTCAGTTAGTCTTATTAGTGCAGATCTGTTCTTTGCATTCTAGAGGGATGCTCTTCCAGTTATATTTTGGCACTATTTTTGCTGCATCTCCTCTGTCTGGTAATGCCATTCCCCTTTTTGTTGTTATTATTATTGTCATTTCCAAGTACTCTGTGTACTTATCTGATTGAAAAATGTCCCATTCCTGGTTACTTGAGCTTGCTTACACCAAGTACAGATATGTCTATGTGTTCCATTTCTTGTTTTACAATGTTTAGCTTGCCCCAATTCATGCCTCTCACATTCCACATCCCTGCTACTAGATATGTTGTATGTACTTCATAGGAACTACTCTTGAATCAACCATTTTTGTTTTATCTCTTTGCTGACCATGAGGATCAAGGAGAAAGCATGAAGTAACTTTGCAAAAAATCATTAGGATTTGGATAAATAATAGGATAAATAACTACGATTTGGTAACGTAAAATTTGTGGGATTTTTAAATTGTTAGTTGTTAACTAACAACTTACTTCTGCTAAATTCTTTCTTAAGGCATTCCTTTCCAGGAAAAAACAATGCAATTTGGTTGCCCCTATATGTTAGTGAATTTGCAACTTAATTTATAACTTAATTGATTTGAATTAGTTCCTGTCACTATCTTTCCTGTCAATATTGATTAACAGAAGCTCTTAGAGTTTCAGAGAGATTTTCCCCCCCAGCTATTACCAGATATACTCTCAAAGCATATGTATGAATTCATATCTCTTCTTTAAAACGGTTGTTCAAAATCGATAGCCCCCACATTAATGCATGAATTACCAAGAGGAAAGCACATATAAAACACCTATCTTTGCCCAAATATCCACAAGGGAACTAGATACATCACCTCTGTTCCTCTGAATGTTTTTATTTTAAATTGAATAAGCATCAAATTCTGTATTTTTATTATGCAAAAAGCAGTTTAAAATGGTAGACCATGAGAGTTCATTGTGATCCACAGCCAGGAGATCTTTTCTCTTTTCTGCCCCAAAGGTAACATTGATATCCCTGATGTGGGATATCACAATCTTGTGTTGATGAAACATTGCTTGCCAACTGCAGGATATCAGACTGGGAGACAGAACTCTTTGGTTGAGCTTTTTCACGCTTCACATGCGATTGCTTCCCACATCTTGGGACTATTCGGCATTCAATAGCTAACTGTTATTTGGAAGCTCTATGTCTATAATTTTGCCTTGAGGCTGATTAGAGGCAGATTTTCCTTTCAGTTACTGGGTCATTCCTTCCTTTCCTTTGCCAGAAAGCATCTCGACAACAACTCTACAGGCATTTTGACAGCAGTTCCTGAAGGACATTTGGCGTACAAAAAAGGTCCTCTACCACTAAGCAATGGACCTTCTCCAGGTTGGTGGAGAAACCACTGGTGTTTCTTTGAGCACACTTCACCTCCGTTTCCTTTACACAGTATTTCTGGTACCAATTACTTTGGGTTGGAGAGTTACTCAGGACAGCCTGTATTACTTCTCAAATGGAAGAGGAGCGATTCCTGTTTCTATTTTCTCACATGCCATCCAGTTTGGTCTTGGTGAAGTCTCTCTGTTGGATGGGCATACTGGATGTGATGCTGCAAAGCATTCAGGTGTAACCTCCCCAGCACCAAAGACATTGGCAGGCGTAGTTGCAAATGTAGGAAGGTGCAGAACTGGTGGGCAACATTGGTGGGTCAGAAGACCAGTTCTCTGATCTGCCAGGGACTGCCACCCCCTATATAGCCAGCCTTTGCTCATTTGAAGGATTTTTCACAGTTATCACTCTAAAATTGTACTATAATTTCTCGCCATGTTTCAATGGTGTGGCACTGGGCAGCAAAACATGGGGTGTGTGGACACAAAAGAGAAAGGCATTGCTTTTCTGATATTTCCCCCCGTTTTGTTAACTGCAGCCTTGTATCCTATATGTCTTTAGGATACATGGGAGGTTGAATTCTGTACTGTAGCCTGCATAACTGAATTGAGTAGGAAGCTGCTTGACGCTTCCTTTGCCTTTGATACTTAAGCAATACATAATTGTATCTAAACAGAAAGAGAAGGGTGTTGATGTCTTCATTTTTGTCACTATTTTGTAGGCTTTTGGTATGCAAGCTTGTACGTGGTACAGTGTAGCGTAAAGCTACTACATTTGAGTAACAGTGTGAGGTTTGCAGTTTGGCGGCAGGCACAACAATGCCTTTATTTTGCCAAATAAACCAGAATTGATACAAAGACTGGAGGCCAGGTTGACAGAAAGTTGATTTAAAGGGTGATCCTTGACTCCCAGTGTTGATTTGGTGTCTCTGGTTGCAGCCACACTGCAGAAATAATCTGGTTGGGCCCCACTTTAAATGCCATAGCTCCTGCTATGGTGCCTCAACAAAGTACCATTTCCAGAATTCTGTAGCATGGAGCCATGGCACTTAAAGTGGGGTTATATCTGCAGTGTGGATGCAGCCTCTCACTCTGATACAGAAGTACATTTGTTGTAACACTTGTGCAGTCACATTTTGGGGTCATTGTGTGAATATAGTTGTTATATCTCACCTGTGCAGCAAATCCTTAGAGCTGGATTAAATGGAACCCAGAAACGTTCTAAGAAATCCTCCGCAGCTACCTCTCCTCACACCAGAAGAAATATAAAGGCTGAATTGCTTGTATCTTTTTTCACCCATTGCCCTTCTCCTTCAAATCTCACCTGAAACTTCCATCCTCCATTAATTCCAAATCTGTTTCGAGCCTCCTTGAAACTTCTGTACCTCAACACTTCCACGCAAGAAGATGCACTTATCACTGTGAGATTTGTGGTGTGCGTATGTACCTTTGCAAGGACACATTTCAAACTTTGCAAGATGGAAAGAGCCTACTGAGTTGATAACTAAGGGAAGGTGGTAGGCAGTTTCTGAGCATCCCTTTCTTGCTGCCCTACTTTGCCTCCTCCAGAAAGGAGAAAGGGTTTGTCTAACATTTAATTTGTCCCTGAGATACTGGCTGTAGGTTTTGCAAAAGGTGTCTTGAAATAATTGAAGGAGCTTTGAGAAAGCCATAGTCCAATTCCTAAAAAGACTTCTGATTCCAAAACGTTGGGCAGCAGTTCAGGCCCTGTTTTTAAAAGCACGGCAATGTTTCGGCCTAAAAGGAGTTGCTTTATTAGCCGCGCGTGTGGTGCATGTGTATGTGTGTCATGTGCGAAAAAACAGTCCTTAAGTTTCAGCCTTTCCTGTGCAGTCAAGACTAGATTTCTTTGTATAATTTAGTGGTTGAGATCCATAAAGGGGCTTTGATATAAATAGTGACTTCTGACTCTGTGTTTCTGCTCCCTCGGAGGCTGAATCACTTCTACTCACTTTACTGACCAAAACAAACTCGTTTTTCTCCCCCCTTTTTAATTTCTACGAGGCCAATACCGTGCTTTTCCTCACGCGCCTTTGACAGTAGAGTCAGCTGAATTCATATTACATAATCTTTATTTCTGGATGCACTAAAAGTGGCAGAAACTACTCCCGGAGTGTAATTTTTCATGCTGCCAACCTGAGTTTCAAGGAACTAGCAAAATCGTAACAAGACGTCTTGTTATAGAGAATTTAATGTGGAAATTGAAGGAATTATGAAACCCAAGCCAGCTTGCTTTTTTATTTTTATTATTTATTTATCTTTATTTTTGCAGACTCCCTTCTGCTTCTGAGTCATGGGTTACTACTCTTGGGTTACTACTCGGACTGTGTAATGTTGTTTCGTGGGAGACCACCTCGGAGAAAACCTCCCATTCTAAGAGTATCAGTTGAAGTAACTTAATTTTGTTTAAAGTGATCTTTTGTGTGGTGGTTGCATTGCTAACAAGCTTATTGGTACCCCAAATATGTCATACTATTTATTTGCACAGTGTTTTCTATGTTAGACTTTGGAGACTGGAACCCTCTTGTTCTTGCCTCTACCCATTCAATGTCAACTGTTCCTATTTCATATCCTCCTTCAATGCTACAGACAGAACATATTGCTTCTTCATTTTCAAGGCTGCAGATATGAATTCTATGTTCCAAACTTCTCATTTATTAATTGCATTAATTTTGATGCTTTTGCAACCCCTAAGGAAGCCGATTATCTGGACTGGCTTCAGGGCAGGATACGGAGTTGAGACTGCCTTGGTCGCCTTAGTTGATGATCTCCATCTGGGTATCAACAGGGGAAGTGTGACCTGTTGGTGCTCTTGGACATCTCAGTGGCATTAGATACCATTGACCATGGTATCCATCTGGAACGCCTGAGGGAGTTAGGTATTGGAGGGGAAGAAAGAGGATCCAAACAATTATCGGCCAGTTAGTCTGACATCAATCCCAGGAAAGATTCTGGAGCAGATCATTAAAAAGAGAGTCTGTGAACATCTAGAAGGCAATGCCATAATCACAAAAAGTCAACATGGGTTTCAGAGAACAAATCATGCCAGACAAATCTGATCTCTTTCTTTGATAAAATTACTAGCTTGGTAGATGAAGGAAATGCTGTGGATATAGTATATCTTGATTTCAGTAAGGCCTTTGGCAGGGTTCCCCATGACATTCTTGCAAACAAGCTTGTAAAATGTGGGCTAGACAAGGCAACTGTTAAGTGGATTTGTAACTGGTTGACCGGACGAACCCAAAGGGTGCTCAACAATGGCTCCCTTTCATCCTGGAGAGAAGTGACCAATGAGGTCCCACAGGGCTCTGTCCTGGGCCCAGTACTGTTCAACATCTTTATCAATGACTTGGAGGAAAAAATTGGGGGAATACTTATCAAATTTGCAGATGACACCAAATTAGGAGGAATAGCTAATACTCCAGAGGACAGGATCAAAACTCAAAATGACCTGAATAGACTAGAAAGCTGGGCCACAGCTAACAAAATGAACTTCAACAGGGGAAAAAATGAAATACACAGATATAGGATGGGGGACACCTGGCTTAAGGAGACAACATGTGAAAGGGATCTAGGAGTCCAAGTAGACCACAAGTTGAAGATGAGTCAACAGTGCGATGCGGCAGCTAACAAGGCCAATGCGATTTTAGGCTGCATCAATAGAAGTATAGTGTCTAGATCAGGGGTCGCCGCCATTTTGGGCAGCAAAATGGTGGCGAAGTCTTGCGCGACCTTCGCCACCATTTTGGGCGAAAAAATGGCGGCGCCCATAGCGGCCTCTGGGGCTATGGGCGCTGCCATTTTGCCGCCCAAAATGGCGGCGCCCAGAGCGGCGAAAAGCTGCGACGGGCGGCCGCGGCGGCAGCAGTGGCGGGCCTCTAGGAGGCCTGCTGCCGTCTCCGGGGCCCTCCAGGAGGGCTCCGAGGGCGGCAGGGGGCCTCTGGGGGGCCCGGTGCCATCACCGGGGCCCTCCAGGAGGGCTCCGAGGGCGGCAGGGGGCCTCTGGGGGGCCCGGTGCCATCGCCGGGGCCCTCCAGGAGGGCTCCGAGGGCGGCAGGGGGCCTCTGGGAGGCCTGGTGCCGTCGCTGGGGCCCTCCAGGGGGCCCTCCAGCGCTGGCGGCACCCCCAGCTTTTTTGCCGGTCTCTGACGGGGCCTGGGGCCCCGTCAGGGGCCAGCAAAGATGGGGAGGCCTCGCCCCCGGAGGGTGGAAGCTCCGCCCCCAGCATGCGGCCCCGCCCCTGGAGGGTGGAAGCTCCACCCCCGGCACATGGCCCTGCCCCGGAGGGTGGAAGCTCCACCCCCGGCACGCGGCCCCGCCCCGGAGGGTGGAAGCTCCATCCCCGGCACACGGCCCCACCCCGGAGGGTGGAAGCTCCACCCCCGGCTTCGGCCCCCCAGTCGCCTGAGGGACAGCAACCCCGGCTCAAAAAGGTTGCCTACCCCTGGTCTAGATCAAGGGAAGTAATAGTGCCACTATATTCTGCTCTGGTCAGGCCCCACCTGGAATATTGTGTTCAGTTCTGGGTGCCACAATTCAAAAAGGATGTTGAGAAACTGGAGCGTGTCCAAAGGAGGGCGACTAAAATGGTGAAGGGTCTGGAAACCTTGCCCTATGAGGAACGCCTTAGGGAGATGGGGATGTTTAGCCTGGAGAAAAGTACTTTAAGAGGTGATATGATAGCTCTGTTTAAATATTTGAAGGGATGTCATATTGAGGAGGCAGCAAGCTTGTTTTCTGCTGCTCCAGAGACTAGAACACGGAACAGTGGATGCAAGCTCTAGGAAAAGAGATTCCACCTCAACATTAGGAGGAATTTCCTGACAGTAAGGGCTGTTCGACAGTGGAACTTCCTCGGAGTGTAGTGGAGTATCCCTCCTTGGAGGTCTTCAAACGGAGGCTGAATGGCCATCTGTCGGGGATGCTTTGATTTGGATTTCCTGCATGGCAGGGGGTTGGACTGGATGGCCCTTGTGGTCTCTTCCAACTCTACGATTCTATGATTCTATGATTCTCTCAGGCAGATTCCAGATGGTGATGCTGGGGGACAGCTGCTCTTCTAAAAGAGAGCTGACATCTGGCATCCTTCAAGGTGCCATCCTGTCCCCCATGTTGTTTATCCATTTACATGAAGCCGTTTGGCGAGATCATCCGGAGACATGAGTGTGGTGTCTTCAGTACGCTGATGACACCCAAATTTATTTCTCTATGTCTCCGATTACTGCAGTGACTAAGGATGGCATCCCTCCTCTGGATGCCTGTTTTGTGTCAGTAATGGGCTGGATAAGGGAAAACCAACTCAAGCTGAATCCAGAGAAAACGGAGGTACTTGTGATAGGTACCTCAAGTCCGGAGATGGAGATTTGTCAAACAATCCTGGACGGGGGTCACACTTCCCCTAAAGGACGAAGTTCGCAGTTTGGGAGTACTCCTGGGCTCATCGCTACAAATTGTCATCTCAAGTGGATGTGATGGCCAGGAGTGCTTGGTACCAACTTCAGTTGATATGCCAACTGTGTCCCTAGCTGGACCAAAAGGACCTTGAAGCAGTGGTACATGCCCTGGTAACCTCTCGTTTAGATTTCTGTAATGCGCTCTACATGGGACTACCTCTGTACCAAGTTTGGAAGCTTCAATTGGTTCAAAATGCAGCAGCCAGATTGGTCACCGGAACACCTAGGTATAACACCAGTACTAAAATCTCTTCATTGGCTGCCGATTACCTTCTGGGTGCAGTACAAAGTGTTGGTCATTACCTTTAAAGCCCTACAAGGCTTGGGCCCGAGTTACTTGATGGAACGCCTTTCCATACACAATCGCCCTGCACTCTCAGAACATCTGGGAAGCAACTATTGGAATATGCTAAGACTAGGTTAATAACAACTTCTCACAGAGCATTTACTGCTGTAGCCCCCAAGCTATGGAACAACTTGCTGGAGGAGATCCATCTTATTACCACCTTACGTAGATGCCTTTAAGAAGGCACTTAAGACAGATCTCTTCCGGCAACCCTATCCACTCAATCTGTTATAAGAGAGTTAGAAATACTCCACCTCTATTTGTAATGATATGTATTTTAAATGATGATTTAGTCAATATATTGTATTGGTAATGGTATATTGTTTTATTGAGTGTATTTTATATGACTGTAGTTTCAATCTTGTAGTTGTTTTTATTGTTGTAATCCCGCCTCGATCTGCAGAGAGAGGCAGGAAATATAAATAAAAATTATTATTATTATTATCCATTCTGGCAGAAATAAAAACATCTGCTTCAACACCCCTGCGATAAATTCGGTCTTTTAATTAAATGTTGAGAGTAAGTGTGTTCCTCAGCCGCTAAGTATGTTCAGTCTAATACATTCTAAATGAAACTGAATTCTGTCCCACCATCTGGACTGCAGACAGTGGGCAGCATCCGTCAAACACATCAAATGGGTCCTATGCTTCTCCCTTTCCTTGTACAGATGCCCATGCACCCTAAAAACACACACCCTGTTCTGGGACAAGAACTGGAGCAAGACTTTGGTGCCACAAAAGACTGTGGCCAGAGGAGAGCAGTAGAAAGTCCTCGTTCTGCAAGGGACACATACAAAAACATCTTGGCTAGTTCTCTTTCCTGTGTTTTAATACAGGATGCATCTCCCTTATACGAAATGCTTGAGATCAGAAGTGTTGTGGGGGTTTTTTTTTGGGGGGGGGATTTTGGAATACCAGTATTTGCATACATGAGGATCTTAAAACACTTTTGCTTGTTGAATGCCATCCGACTTGAGAGTCTCCTCTTCCCTGCGCTGTCATTTTGGATTGTCTCATTTTGGATGATCTCGTCTTAGAGTTTTTATTATAAACGATATTCAGAAATGGTTTACTGGTGCCTCCTTCTGCACAGTTTAGGAAGCATTAGCCATGGTGCCACTGTTTTTGTCTCTTGAGAGATCCATCAGCAGTGTCACGGCCCATTGCTGATGGTGCTGCCCAATAGCAGTTTGGCATATTTAGTTTGGCTCATCAGCAAAAGCCTCTCTGATATGGGTGACTCTACTAGCAGCACTGCTGCCTTCACCATAACCTCTTGTCTCACAGGAGAATGTAATCCCACAACTGCCAAAAGGCAGAACTTCTCAGGACCTATTTTGCTTCAGTTTGCCCCCCAAAAGGGGACTGTATGCTTCTATGCATCGGCAGAAATCTTGGCAAGAAATCCAAATTGCAAATCAAGGTTGATAAAGAATTAGTCAGGAATCACCTAGTTTAACCTAAATGAGTTCAGATCTGCAAGGCCAGGTGAACTGCATCCCAGAGTGTTGAAGGAATTTGAATGACGTACTTGAAGAAATATGACTTGCCATCATACTTGAAAAATTTGGAAGAATGAGTGAAGAGCCAGAAGACTGGAGGTGAGCAAACGTTGTCCCGCTCTTCATAAAAGGCAAAACCAGAAGAGCCAGGAAACTACAGTCTGGCCAGCCTGAGCCAATACCAGGAAAATATTAGAATCAATTATAGAGGAGTCTGTCTGCAAGTATCCTGATGCCAATGCAGTGATTAGTTGGAGCCAGCATGAGTTTGTGAGGAACAAAGTCTGCCAAACTAACCATATATATATTTGATTGGGACATTAGTTTAGTGGGTATGCTGTAGAAGTCATTTATCTGGATTTTAGCAAAGCATTTGATAAGGTTCCCCATGATTTTTTTTATTAGAACTCTGACAAAATATGGAATGGAAAAATGCAATGAGATGGATCCATAATTGGTTAGAAAACCATGCATTGCCATCAGCGGCTGTGCTTCTAATTGGAAGGTCTCAAGTGAAGTGCATCAGGGTTTTGTCCTGGAGCCAACACTCTTCAGTAGTTTTATATCAATGACTTAGAAGTTCGGATAGAAGGAATCCTTATCAAAATTGCACACAATACCAAACTGGGAGGGGTAGCTAACACATTGGAAGATAGGAATATAAATCAGAAGGACTTTAATGAAGTGGAAAATTGAGACGAAATTAATAAATTGTGATTTTAATGTATAATTGCTGTTACTGTGTCTTGTGTTTTTACTCTGTAACTGTTATTGTTGTAACCTGCCTTGATCTACGGAAAGGCGGGCTATAAATAAATATTTTATTGTATTATTTATAAAATAAAATTCAGTAGAGACAAATGCAAAAATTGACATTTAAACCATTAATCCCAAATGCATGGGTATAGGATGGGCAATACATGATTCAGCAATACTATATGTGAAAAGGACCTTGGGATTATTGTTGCTCGTAAGTTGAACATGAGCGAGCATTGTGATAGTGCAGCAAAGAAGGTAAATGCAAACTTGTTGTTGTGTACCTTCAAGTTGTTCCTGATTTATGGTGACCCTAAACTGAACCTATCATGGGGGTTTCTTGGCACATTTCTTCAAAGGAGGTTTCCATTGACATCCTCTGAGGTTGAGAGCGTGTGACTTGCCAGTGTGTTTGCATGCCTGAGCCACGATTCGAACCCTGGTCTCCAGAGTCCTAGTCCAATATTCAAACCACTATGCCATTCTGGCTCTCAAACGCAGTCTTAGCCTACATAAATAGAAGCATAGTTCCCAAGTTGAAGGAAGTAATAGTCCCACAATATTCTGCATTGGTCAGGTCTCATCTGTATTCAATTCTGGGCGTCTTATTTTAAGAAAGAAATAAGTAAGTTGGAGCAAGTTCAGAGAAGGGTAACAAGGATGATAAGAAGCATGGTGAAAAGAATATATGGGGAGAGGGTGAAAGAGCTGGGCATGTTCAGCTTGGTCAAAGGAAGAATGAGAAGTGAAATGATTGCCCTGGGTGATGGGTTTTAGCATTGGAGAGCCTTCCCAATTCGGAGTTGGCTTCTGGACTGAAATATTTCCCCACTCTGAAAGATGAAGGCATGGAAGGAGGAAAAGCGTTTATGTTGTAATGGGCAGATCTTTTCCCAACAGCGTTTCCAGTATAACATGGGGGGGAAATGTGTATCCAAGGTATCATATATGAAGGTGCAATCCACCACCCACTGATGTTGCTTGATTCCACCGACTGCCTTTAGCAACAACTGACAGTTTACATCCCCTGCTCCATACGTCATACTAAGGAGTCTCTCCTACCATAGGTTCATCACTGCTGAAAGTACAGTCCACCCTTCTCTTACACAGGAGATCTGTTCCAGACCCCCCCCCCCCCACGTAAGAGAATAAATGCGGATGCTCAATCCCCATTCAAATGAATGGGGCTCGTGCCTGTGGCGGCGCGGCCGCAGTGTGTGGGGCACACGCCACGGGAGTGCGCCCCATTCATGCAAATGGGATGCACCGCCCCTTGCGCTCCGTGCGCTCTCGCACGGCTTTGACCATATGCTCAAAGCCACGTATAGTGCGCCCACATATAACGCGAGCGCACTGTATTGCTGTAGAGAACATATTTTTCTTCTCCTCAAGTAGGTACATTCATTTGATGGACATCGGAGATTACATCATCCAAAAAGATACCTTTAGTAACAATACCCAGTGCACAACAAACATGTCTCTCTCGCCCATTATTTTTTTAATGATTTATTATGTGGTTCTTAAACTCTGAGTCACAAGAAAGGTGAGTAATCCCAAAGTCCTGTGAACAGCCTCACTTGCTAGTGAGTCATAGAACCACAAGGAATTCAGAGGCAGAGCCTGAATGTTCCCATTCAAGCACCTAGATCTATCTGTGTCTGATACTGAGAACAAATGTATGGCAATATTAGTAGAGGGTAGGTTTCTCCCAAGAGTCTACTTCTATAAAATGCGGCTGTTCCATTGGGATATTGTTTGCTCACATGTTTTCTCACCTTATGAGAAAGAAAACTCATAAAAAGATTGACCTAACCCTCCTTTTCTGACATAGGCCCCATACAGACAGGCCAAAATAAAGTTGCTTCAGGTCACTTTGGAGGTATGCTGTTTAAATAATGCATGCGTACTAAGAGCCCGGAAGCCTTACCAAAGCCACGATCCAGTCCTAAGGACTGGAGCGCAGCTTTGATGCAGCTTCTGGACTCTTAGGACGTATGCATCATGTAAACAGCATACCTCCAAAGTGACCAGAAGCAGCTTTATTTTGGCCTGTCTGTATAGGGCCATAATTATACTTTGCACGCAAGCAGAACGGTGTATCTCTGTTCCAGCAAAGATATTTCTGAGCATACATATAATGCCTGTCCAATTTCAGGCATTAGAAAGAGAGACTTATTCCTTCCTTTCTACAGTCTAAGAATTGGAGAATACATAAGTTTTGTTTTCCAGTAAAGATCAGAGGGCATTTCCTATGAGCAGAAAACACATCTCTGTGAATGAACAGTGGCTGATAAGACATACATCACTTTTTCTAGAACTATTATGTTTAGCTTTCTCTAAACAGTAGTGGTTAGTCCCGTAATTGTAAAGTTTGAGACGTTGCATGGCTGAGATATTGACAAGCAGTTGGCATCTTTCCTGTCACTTGATGGAGGCAAGTGTGGGCAACAATCTTCTTGGAAGACTGTGTTGAAAGATTTGGTGACTCATGGTAGAAACTCTGGTCACATTGAAGTATACATTTCAGCAACAATTAAGCAATGCATCTTAGATGTTGAATATCGACATGATCTTGCGCAAATTGCCAATTTCATATTAATTAATAGACTGCTTTTGTAAACTATGGGCCTGTACAGACAGAACAAAATAAAGTAGCTTCGGGTCACTTTGGAGGTATGCTGCTTAAATGATACATGCATCTTAAGAGGCCAGAGGCTGCACCAAAGCTGTGCTCCAGTCCTTAGGACTGCGGCTTCTGGACTCTTAGGACGCATGCATCATTTACACAGCATACCTCCAAAGTGACCCGAAGCAGCTTTATTTCCTTTCTCCTCTCTGTTTCCTTTGTGCAGCATGTACCATTCAGCAACCCTATATACAGGCCATCACCCTCTTGGAAGTGTCATCTGTTTTATTCCTAGTTTTGACCATTCATTTTTTATTAATCTTGATGTATTGCATTTTGTTTTACAGTGCTGGTCTTAGACTGTATTGAAGATTAATTAATTTTATACGTATTTGAACAGTAGCACAGATACTCATACGCTGCCACAGATGAATTTTAATCCTCACAGAATCAAACAGATGCCTCCTTTAAACACCACATTATAAATGCCGAAAACAAAAAATCTGTGAGGAATGTAGACAAAAGTGCAAAGATGGCAAAGACAGAACAATAGAAGTATAGTTGTCATGCATGTAAACTCATAACAAGAATTCACAGAACAGCCATCTGGAAAACAACAATGCTATTTAATTCACTAAACATGATCTAGTTCGATTCGCGGCAGTGACTATACTTTGAATGCTCTGAACAGAGCTGTCCATATCATAGAAAATCCACTCTATAAGGGGGAGGTAGGCAACTATGGAAGCAGATAGGGCCTGTCTCCCTCTATCTCTCCCATATGGACCCAACATGATTGAATGGGAATGTAATGTTGTTTTTGCTTTTGATTTTGGGTATATAGTTGCCATTCTTTCTCCTGTTTTCCAGGATATGGAGGTAATAGGGTGCAAGGACCCAAACCACCATACAGTACTATTATGATGGTTCAAGTTGTTTTGAAACATTTTAAGTCTAAAATTTTAATATTTTTTGTGGATCTTCAGGGTATGCCTCAAGTCAGGACCCAGGGACCATATGGAGTCCTGGGCCAGCTATAAGGAAACCCAGGTACAAGGAGATTAAGGCCCAAGAGCCCAATGTTAGCAGACTTAGTAATGAACTTTGTTAAAATAACGCAGTAAAACTAAACAGGATCACTGAGCTGTGTTATAAGTACAATCTAACTGTGGGATTCAATATCGGAGCATAAAAAGTCTCCTATTGGAGAGATGAGCTACAGAAAGGCCAAATCCCGGTCCTGAAAAGTACCATGTGTGCCCCTTTAGTAATTCCAGAGGCAAGAGGGGTAAAATGCTAATGGTTTGTTGTTAGCTGCTTTGGAGCTGATCTCAACTCATGGCGACCCTGTGAATGAGACATCTCCAAGCCCCTCTATCCTCTCCCTCTCTTTCTACTTCCTTCCACCTGCCCCAACATCATTGTCTTTTCTAATGGGTTTTGCCTTCTGATTATGTGGCCATAATATGACAGCCTTAATTTAGTCATCTTGGCTTCAAAGCTGTGATGTTTTCTGCTAGTGGGGTGGTGTTGTCAGCATATATTAAAAAGGTATAGGTAAAGGTGGTCCCTTGATATGAATGTCTTGTTGTAAGCGATCTAGAGGGTGGTGGTCATCTGCGTTTCTAAGCCGAAGAGTCAGCATTGTCCAAGGACTGCTCTGGTGGCCATGTGACCAGCATGACTGTTACCTTCCCACTTAAGTGGTACCTATCTATCTACTTGCATTTACATGCTTTTCAAGTGCTAGGTTGTGAGAAACTGGGAGTAGTGACAGGAGCTCAGTCCATCATGCAGCACTTGGGCCTTGAACTGCCAACCTTCTGATCTTCCAATCATCAGAATTGGCGTCTTAACTATTAAGCCATTGTATCCCTAAAATATAAGATATCCCTAGGTTGTTGCTATTCCTTCCTCCTTTCTTTACTCCTCCTTCTGTCTCCAAGCCTGCTCTTTGTATGATCCGGCAGACTCCCTTCCCTCCTCAGAGTTATCCCCTATTCACCCAGTGCAACTAATTGCTAAACTGTTGTTCGTTCTTTCAATTTGGTACGACTGCGTGCTATTGAATTATATGCCACCTATTGTCTGTGCCCCCAAGAAGTTCGTGTCAAAGGGTTTAACACACAGGTTGGCTTATTTTACCACCAAGCATCACTCCTCCCACCTCCATTGTTCAGTTCACAAATGAGGAGATGACTGAATCATGGTGTGGGGTGGGCCATATTTGTAGTGGCTGTAAATCACTGCTGCACAACCAAGTATTTTGAAACCCCCCAGCCCTGCCCACAGGCTCACAGATGTTTAAACTTCCTCAAACTCAGGTGCCTGAGGTTTTACCCTTCAATTTGCTTTGCACACAAATAATAATCTAAGCTCCGGCTGGTGCTGTTTTCAGAGGGCAACTCTCTTTTTGTGAACACTGGGGGTGGAAGTATTATTGCTTCATTGATTAGTATTCAGCCTAGTTGCTTCCCACTGCTCTGGACTCAGCTTGTAGCCATTGCCTGGCAACCACAATGTAAAAGTACAACACCAGCCCTGGAGTTCAAGCATGCTTCTAGCAAGCAACTCCCAACCTCTTTTTTCCCCCTGCAAGGGAAAGAAGGTTCGGAAGAAGGAGCATGGTGAGATAAGCAAGGATAGAAAAGAAACTACAGGTTAGTTGCATAAAGAGATAATTTGATTCACTTCAGCTAAGGTGTGCTCTGCCTATCTTACTCCTGTACTTGTCTTTTGCTTCTTCCACTCAGCAAAGTGTGCCATGGAGGACTGAGGGCCCAAACAGACAGGCCAAAATAAAGCTGCTTCGGGTTACTTTGGAGATATGCTGTTTAACTGATGCATGTCTCCGGAGAGGTTGGAAGCCGCGCCAAAGCCATGCTCCAGTCCTAAGGACTGGATCGCAGCTTTGGTGCAGTTTCTGGCCTCTTAAGATGCAGGTGTGACCCGAAACAGGTTTAT